>JASANB010006986.1:0-54227 GCA_030248155.1 Sabatieria punctata
TGGCCATTTTCTACTAAAAGGAGACCTGATTCAAATTTTGTTCAACCGGTTTTAAAATCACCGCAACTCGTTACCTATATAGCACCGCTTTTTTCTTTTCCGCACTTTGGCATGGTCCCCACAAATTTGATTCTTTTCTTAACTACTGAAAATTGGCATTTTTGTGGATTTTTTTCATGTTCCTCCTTCTTGTGAAAAAACGACGAATTCGGCGCAAAATGTTCAATCGGTTCCGTGTACAGTAGACTTCAGGCTTTCGACTGATATAAGAATTGGCTCTCTGCTCTTTCCGTGTAACCCCACAAACGGTGTTGAAGTTTCTGTAACCCTTAATTTTTGCCATTTCTGCTTTTATTGTACCCAACGCATGCAATCATACTTTCGCATTAATTTAGCTGCGTGACGAATATTCACATCTTTCTAGTAGATTTTAACCAATCAAGTTGGTTGCACCTTCGTAACTTGCGCCATAGAAAATCAGCCACCGTTGGGACGGCGACCAAGTTATAAACACTACTTTACGCGATTTGACGCATGCGGCTGTTTTGAACCCGCATTTCTCCAATTTCTTCATGAAATTAAGTGAGGTTTTCTGCGTAAATAACGCATCCGGTCATGCTACACTGTATTGCCGTTCCTTAGCATAACTTGCTTGTAGCGCCAGTTATTCAAATCTGTTGCCCATAAATAGAAATGGTACCAAGTGCGCCATACAAAAGTTCTTCGCAGACGGATGTTTTTAGATCGCATTTTTCTAATTTTTCGCGAATCAAGTGCGGTTTTTTGTGTAAATTATCGTTTCCGGTTATGTTATCGCCGGTTTTAGCATATTTTTTTGCCTTAGCGTGAACTTTTGAAAACCATTGCCATACCTACTGAGACGCCAGGCCGGCCGGCACAGTTGGTGTAGTGGTCTAGGCCGCATGGCCACTGTGCGCGACGTCATGCGCTCATCCACTCGGCGGGGCAAGTTTTGCCGCAAAGAGTTGGTCGTCGGAATAAAGCTCCACCCAGGCCACCGAAAACTGGTTAAATCGAGTAGGTAAAATGGGAACCAACTGATCTGCCGTTACACCGAAAGCCGCTCCAAAAAGCATGCCGCGCTGGAGGTAAGATCAATGACGTCAGGATGCCGTCGAGAAACCAGCCATGGGGCCAATACCTGTTTGGCCACTTGGCCGGGCGGCCGTTGGGAGCTGTCGGCACCATGACGTCACCACGCCAGGCACTCTCTTAGTACCTGGCGCCCAACAGAATGGCTTCAGTGGCTTGGCAGTGAAAGAAGGGCAAACGTCCGAGATGACGATATCAGGGCTCTCGAAATGGACCGTGCGGTCTGATCGTGGCTGTACTTCGCACGGCCCCCCCGCCACATCGGATCGGATTGGATCGGATCGGATCGGATCGGATCGGATCGGATCGGATCGGATCGGATCGGATCGGATCGGATCGGACCGGATCGGATCGGATCGGATCGGATGCCAGGCCGGCGCTGGGGGTCTAGAGGGTGCCTGGCTCTAGGGGGTCCAACCTTCCTCCCCATCGGCGGTTACCAACCTGTTACATGTATGATTTCTATGCCATTCAGGGCCAAGCGCATATGTACAGTACCTACCTCTTGCATTTTTGCGCACTCGTTCCAGCGCCAGACCAAGTTCTTTTAAGTCAGCCGAATCTCGAACTGCGACGCGTACAGCAATGTTGACCCCTTGACTTTGCGCTGACTTTATCAGACTGTTACCGAAGTAACTGAGCCCGCACGGGAATCTGTCGCGGTATACGAAGGCAATTCTGGTCCAGTTCATCATGCGGATCAGGTCGATGGTGGCCTTTCCGAATTCGGTCAGCGAGAAGGAGACGCGAGCCAGTGTTTGGTAGACGCTTTTGTCGCTTAGACTATCGGAGCCCGACTGGTAGCCGATCACTGGCCAGTCCCAGGCCGCTGCCATCTGGCCGACCGTTTGCATTCCTTAAAGAAGAACCGAAAAAATTCAACCTGACATTAATTTTCTGGCTGACAAACAAAGCTTTGTGAAGAGAGAAGAGAAATACCGGTTGAACAAAGCGGACCGAAGGTGACATCCACTCCATCTTTGTAGTAGTCATAGATCGTGCCTGCTAACTTCACCTTGTCACAGCCGGTCACCGTTTGCACCAAGCTGAAACCGGCAACACTTGTTTCCCACCTGGATCTTATTTGGCCACGACTACCTAAGCAGGCTACAAACCTGAAGTTGAGTGCCGAGTTGACTTGGGAGCGCGCTTTTTCGATGGCCAGTTCCATTCTGACCAGGAACGCCTCTTTGATGGGCACCGAATTGAATGTGGTACTGGTGTGTCCAGCTCTGATGTCGATGCTGCTCTGTGCAACTGAGCCGGTAACCGCCAGAATAAAGCTCAACTCAGCCGCAAAGGTCATGATCGGTGAGCTGAGACTGAGAGGTCTAATCAAGTTGCTAGTTACTGAGCTCTCGATCATTAGTTCACTTGACTGAGCAACTAAAGCAGTGTCATTAGGTCATTTTGTTGAAGAAATGGTACGTGGTACCGTCATCTAACAGCTAATTCATTCTACTTTTTTGTCTCGATAATAAACATCATCAGACACTCTGTAGGTAGGTAGGTATGGCAGAGTGGAACACAGATGCTTATAGACGACGAAAACACGTAGAACTGCCTCAGACAGTGGCAGGGGAATATTACTCCTTGATCTCTATTTATATAGCTGGCGGCTAGAGACCTGCATTTGTCGGCCTGACCCGGCCCGACCCGGCCCGGCCCGGCCCGGCGGGCCGGGCCGGGCGGGTCGAATTTAGTTTAGAGCCGGGCCGGGCCGGGCCGGGCCGGGCCGGGCCTGAGATTTGGAACTCCCGGGCCGGGCCGGGCCGGGCCTGCCATTGTTGGCGGCTTTACTAAAAATATTCGTCCATACATACTGGCAAGTTGTATGCACTAATAAAAATAGCGCCCGCCTTAGTCTGTGCGCCAAAGACATGTGAGCATAAATTGGCGCTGTTCATGAAATCTGCGCATACGTTTGCGTTTAAAAAATATTTCACCATATTTAGATAGGGAGATCACTACTTGCGCCGATTAGCTTAAACCGGACTCAGTTGACAGCATTTTTGTTCTTAAGAGACAATCTTTGAGTGTTTAAAGCTGTGTATGCGTTGTTTTGTTGCTTTAATGACTTGCATTCCAGATGAGCCGAAGATTTTTACTTGTATTAAAGTTGAAGCACCGTATCATCACTATATTGAATGGCAGCCTAAGCCAACCATGCACAAGTCATCACAACACCATTTGCAGTCGATTTTAAGTCAATTTCAAATTTGTTGCCGGGCCGGGCCGGGCCTAGATTTCAGACTGCCGGGCCGGCCGGGCCGGGCCTACCAATACCCCCGGCCGGGCCGGGCCGGGCCCATCTAAGTACTAAAAAACTAGCCGGGCCGGGCTGCCAAAAAGTCGGCCCGTGCAGGACTCTACTGGCGGCTCAAAAGAATCTGGTCTGCATTGATAATACAGACCCTTACAGATTCTTGCTAGCCGTCCGTCAGCTACACAGTCTTGCATACACAGATATTACAGTCAGGCACTTAACGCCGTTTATGGTAGTGGTACCATAAATGGCCATGGGCAGGAGTACTATATGGTACCACCACAGTCCCCGAAAGTGCCAGTACCATAAACGGCGTTAAGTACCAGTGTATTACACATCCATTGCACTGTACTTGCTCGTGTAATGAGAAAATCTTTCCAGCTGAATAAAACAGAAAATTCACGAAATGCATTTTTTTCTTTTTTTTACACCGATCTCTTAAGTAAGTTTATGTACCAAACTTTAGTTCCAAGCTTGTTATTCTGTTACCGAGCTACAAGGGCAAATGGATTTCCTTTTGATTGAGATAGGTAACTGCACTAATTAAGCTGCCTTTAAAAGATTTCCTGGCACAGGAAAGGCTTGTTTTGTGATCAAAATGAGCTGAACCAATGCGTTTATCAAGATTGCATAGGTGGAAGCCATGCCGAAGGTTGCATTGGGTACTTGCGGGCACACAAGCCAGCACTTAGCATTTTCCCATAACAGAAATGAGATCCAGTTATAGTGTACACCGGGTACACTAACTGGCACTTAGCCAAATTTCTTTAAACCGCTTGTTTTCACGATGTCTCTGAGCACAAATGCTATTTTCTAATTCGACAATTCTGCCGTGTGAATGACTGTGGTCGGCCACAGTTTTCATTCTTGTAAGTTTGTGTCACTATAAAATAAAAAAAATCCGCAAAAACATACGTAAACCAGCTTTAAAGCTACTTGAAACTTTATTGTCCATTAGCTAACACCCGACACTACTATAGAGCACCCACTGGGTAGGACAACGCGTAAACAAATAAAAAACAACACCTACCGCAATATAGGAAATTCTAGATACCGTTAACATAAAACCTGTCTCTAAATAGTGTAGTACATCGGGAACATAATCCGGCACTTAGCGCCAATTGTTCGTTCGCAGTCTTTTGGCGCTAGGTCCATCCGTTAGCGTCACGAATTTATGCGTGGTGTGAACCCCCATAAAATGGATCTGTTCCTCTCATCAAGTACGTACATTACTGGTACTCTTCACGAAATTTGTATGTTTTACTTTTTGCCTAGAAGAAAGAGGCTTGACAAAATCGACTTTTGGCAAAGCTCCAGTTTTTGTGCTGATACAAAATTCGGATTCGCCATTCTTCAGGCATCTCAAAAATACTACCGTTGATGGCTCTATGATTAACGCTACCAGAGTTACAGTCGATTTTCTAACCCCAACAAGCACTAATTTTAATTTTGCTCTCCTGAAGTCTAACCACAAAATTCATTCAAGAAGGTACACAAGGGTTTTTCCACCAACGAATTTGAGCTTCACGGTTCTATATTATTTCTGACATGCTGAATCCAGCGGTCACATTGGTTTTTGCTCTACGGCTTTGAGTGCTTGCACCTCATCGCCGCAGAAGTACTGTTATTTTACTATAGTATAGTAAAACAAAAATTAGTAATACTAGTGGTATTTTACTAGTAGTAAAAAATAATAGTAAAAAGTAAAATTAAGAGCCAATAGTAAAGTAAAAATTAAATTAAATTAACGAAGACCGCCAATAGTAAAATGAAAATTTTACTACTATTTTACTAGTTTTTGGTGAAGTCCAGCCATATTCGCAATCAATTTTGCACTAAAACATGTGTGGATGCACTTTTGTCAGTCAAATTTCAGACAGTTTATGACTTCTACAGTTCCTGAGAACCGCACATCATGATCAAATTTATCAATTATTTAGCACCAACATTAGTTATTCATAAGATCTTGGCGTCATTGATGCAAAATTCCCTGTAACGACCAGTAAAATCGTAAAAAAATAGTAAAATTAGTAAAATTATTAGTAAAACAAAAATTAGTAAAATCGGAACTGCTTGGTAGTAAAACAAAAATTAAAATTAAATCGACAGGCTGAAATTGTAGTAAATTTAGTAAATAGTAAAATAAAAACCAATTAAAAAAAAGAGAACTTGAGATTGAGTTCAGCAATTTCTGATGGAGACCCTAACTTCGAGGTCAAATTTCTAGCAAAAATCAAAGCCGTAGAGCAAAACCAATGTGACCGCTGGATTCAGCATGTCCGAAATAATATAGAACCGTGAAGCTCAAATTCGTTGGTGGAAAAAACCCCCATGTGTACCTACTTGAATGAATTTTTGTGCTTAAAACTATGGGAGAGAAAAATTTTGACTGCTTGTCGGCGTTAGGAAATCGACTGTAACTTTGGTAGGGTTGATCGTAGACCCATATATGGCAGTATTTTTGAGATGCCTGAAGGTTGGAGAATCCGAATCTGGTATCGGCACAAAAATTGGCGCTTTGCCAAAAAAGTCGATTTTTTGTCAGGCCTCTTTCTTCTAACAAAAGTAAATTATGCAAATTTCGAGAAAGTATAGTAATCTCGTTGATGAGAGGAACAGATCCATATACAGTATACATGTATGTGGTTCACAGCACGCATAAATTCGGGACATGCCGGATGTACCCAGCGCCAAAAATTTTTGAACAGACTTTAGTACCCAGTATGGTTGGATGATGTGATTTTTCGGATGCATACGATATTGCATATGAATATATGCATGCAATCTCTAGTGCATATTGATATTGCATATATCATATGCATGCAAAAATGAAATATGTGCATATTTTTTGCATATTTGCATATTTTATCAAAGGGGGCGTGCAAAAATATGGCTGAATTAGGTGAAAATGAGCTCAGAATAGCTTATTTTAATGAAAATAAACCAAAACCTTGATTTAGCAAAAAGCCGGACTTTTTTACTTAGCACCCCCTCAGCCCCCTTTAGGAATTGAAAATTCTACCCCCCCCCTTCAGCCGAAATGCTACTGCCTCAATCAAGGGATTTTTTATTTTAGATATTCTATTTTTAGTTTGATGAAAAAATAGCAAAAACGTGGCGACTATGAGCCAACCTCTTCACCCCTTGAGACAGTTTGCGGACCCCACAATAACAATTTTACAAACACTACACTAGAGTAGACCTATTTCCTCAGCGAATTTCAATTTGTAGTCTTAGTTTGTAGTTAAAAATTTTCGCGAAAATAATTTGTAGTCTTAGTTTGTAGTTGTCAAATTCAGGTTCAAAAAATATGTAGTCTTAGTTTGTAGTAGTCAATTTGTAGTCAGGTTACCAAACGTCAGAAATTCGATAACACAGCTAATTTTTGCCAATTGAACAATCAGTCATAGAAATGCTTTGCAGAAATAATAACCGGAAACCTGTTTATTGTTTTTTCTGTGAAAAAATCGCCTTTTCTAATAGATATTTCTGAAAACAAACAGACAGAATTCAATGCTTAATAGAATTCCAATGCTGAACATTTGGTATTTTTTTAAAACAGAATGAGATATTTTTTTAAAACTAAGACAAGAAAAAACACGAAGGAATGTGCAATAGTCAATCATGTCACCTTTGTTTGAAAATTTATAGGGGTAAAAAAGTTTGCAAATTAGAAAATCGATCTTTCAAACACTTTACATGAAAATAGCTTGGTTCGTTCTTGGTATTTGGTAAGCTTATCATAAGCTCAAGACAGCTGAAAGGCCGATTGGGGACCCAATTTATATATAATTATATTAAAAAATCGGAAAGTTTCCAAGAAAAATGACTACAAATTGACTACAAATTCGCAAATTGTGAAAAAGTAGTTTGTAGTTAATTTGTAGTTAGCCAAAATAATATGTACATGTAGTCTTAGTTAATTTGTAGTCGTGATGACTTCATAATCGCCGAAAATATGTAGTTTGTAGTTAGTAGTCTGTAGTACTACGAATTAGGTCTACACTAGAGTACTCGATCCAGTACTAACAAACTGGCTCAGAAATGATTAATTTTTTAGCTTTAAAAATCTGCTTAAAACACCCTTGGTAACCGAATTTGGCCTTTTAGTTGCCGATATAAAATGTCAAATCGGTGTTTTTAATAGGCGTTTTGTCATTTTACGCTTGTTTTAGCTCTGAAACGCTATTTGGCAGCTTGAAATTGCAATTTTTAACGTTGGGGCCGTCCAAAAATTGTGTTATGGCCTAATTTCAAACACTAAAATTAAACAGTTTTGCAAGCTTTTTGAAAAATTCGACCGCCTCTGGGCAAAACCCCGTGAACCCCCACCTTGCAGGCAAACCCAGTACCCGCCCCCTCCTCCTGCCGGGGACCTTTTATTTTTTCCATATAAATATGATGTACAGTACATATAATGCAGCTTGATTAACTTTTATTGCAGTTGTTCAGCACTCGTAGCAGTGTTTGGACTTGATCAAACTGAACTGATCTATCACTTTACCACCCTGCAATCAGATACATTTTTTGTATGTATGTACAGGGTGTGCCAAAAAAAACAACCCAGCAGATTTTTCGCTGTAGCAACCGCAAATCTCAACGGATTTCAATGAGTCCTTTTTTAAATCAAAGATAAATAAATTCTCGAAAGATTGATGTAACGTTTATTAATGTACTCTGCTTAGTTCCTGAGATATTCACCCTCAAATTCAAAACAGTGATTTTTGCAGTGAACAAGATGGATTTTTTATTATTCCGCTGCACTTCGTAATAAAACGGATTCCTGCTACTGCTGAGGGCTATTGGAGGCTTTACTGGTGACACACAAACTCGGTTCACTTCAACAGTAAAGTGTCATTAGCCCTAAGCAGTAGGAATCTGCTTTATTATGAAGTGCAACGGAATCGCTCTTGTTCTTTGCCAAAATCTGTTTCGACTTAGAAGGCAAATATCTCAAGAACTAAGCAGTGAATCTCAATAAAAATTGCACCAATCTTTGAAGAATTTATCAATCTTTCATTCAAAACAGGATTCATTCAAATCGGTTAAGATTCATGGTTGGAAAAGTAAAAAAATCTGCCGGGTTGTGTTTATCACTCTTGTTCACTGCCAAAATCTCTGTTTTGATTTTGAGGGCAAATATCTCAGGAACTAAGCAGGCTATCTTAATAAACGTTACATCAATCTTTCAAGAATTTATTTGTCTTTCATTTAAAAAAGGATTCATTCAAATCGGTTGAGATTTGCGGTTGCTACAGCAAAAAGTCTGCTGGGTTGTTTTTTTTTGGCACACCCTGTACATACACATCGGGCTGGGGGTGGGGGTCTGAGTCAGATCGGGAGCGAAAACTTTAGTCAGGGTGAAAATCTAACGGCTACCGGAGATTTCCACTTAGTATCCCACCCCACTTAATAACCCACTGGGATATTACATTGACCCTTGTTCCGCTTTATATCCCATGGGATATTACTTGGCGGCAATGTTTATGTCAAATTTGTAATGATTTTCTTTACACACGCATACTGTATCTATCATACATGTAACAGCTCCGGGCCGACCTGGGGGGAGGGGGGTAGGGGGGGTTTCCTCAGATTACTGTGGGAAACATATATGTTTTATGTATATGTTTTAAAACATAAATATGTTTGTTTTTGGGAAAACATATATGTTTATGTTTCTCAATATGTTTGCATGTCAAATATGTTTTGTATTTATATGTTTTGAGGCCAATATGTTTCTGGAAACATATACATATTTTTGCTGTAGGAATTCATGATTTCAAGACTTTTGGTTGCTGTTTGACAGTAAACTTTTCCAAAATCTGACTTTCGCTTAAACTTATTGAATCTGAGCATGCTATCTAACTTGTTGCAAACCGTTTTAAACAGGAAATTCAGAATCTCAAGTTTGAATTATCGAAAATTAAGACAAAATATAAGTGAATAAGCGACTTTTACACAAATATGTTTTATGTTTAAAAATATGTGCATATTCAATTTTCAGAAACATATAACTATATGTGTTATTTATATGTTTGATTGGCGAAAAACATTATATTAAGAGTCAGTCTCTGGGCCAATCGAGTTTCAGTATTCAGACCCAAAAATGAAACTTTGGCGTGGAGGGCTCAAAGTTGGAGGACTAATACGTATGGATAGGTTATATAACCACCGCAAAGGATATCCCGATTCGACGCTCGAGATACGGCCTTCTGAAAATCGGTCCGCTTAACTATGGGACCAAAATTTCAATATCGAATTTCTAGCGCACTAATCAGTGTTGGGACTTAAAAATTGGGGGTTTAGGGTAACTTTTAGAGTACTTTCAGAATCAACGGTCGAATTCCATTTTCAATGAAAAAAATTTTTATCGACCCCCTTTGGAGCCCCCTAGCTCGTCTGGAACCCCCCCCCCTACACCGTTTTTTTTATTTCAGAATATTGTAGCGCTATCAATTCCCTACAGTTTGGTATAAGCCACATTTTCTGACCCGTGGAAGAAAGTGGTGAAATATGGCTTCAAATTTGAATAATCCTCAAATTTTTAGTTTTGGTTTTGGTTTTAGTAACTAACAATATTGAGGATTTTTCAAATTTGAAGCCATATTTCACCACTTTCTTCCACGGGTCAGCCAATGTGGCTTATACCAAACTGTAGGGAATTGATAGCGCTACAATATTCTGAAATAAAAAACGGTGTAGGGGGGTTCCAGACGAGCTAGGGGGCTCCAAAGGGGGTCGAAAAAAATTTTTTTCATTGAAAATGGAATTCGACCGTTGATTCTGAAAGCACTCTAAAAGTTACCCTAAACCCCCAATTTTTAAGTCCCAACACTGATTAGTGCGCTAGAAACTCCAGCAGGAAATTTTGGTGCGGTACCAAAGCTAAAAATTTGAGGATGTTTCAGCTTTGAAGCCATATTTCACCACTTTCTTCCACGGGTCAGCCAATGTGGCTTATACCAAACTGTAGGGAATTGTAAGCGCTACAATATTCTGAAATAAAAAAAACGGTGTAGGGGGGTTCCAGACGAGCTAGGGGGCTCCAAAGGGGGTCGAAAAAAATTTTTTTCGTTGAAAATGGAATTCGACCGTTGATTCTGAAAGCACTCTAAAAGTTACCCTAAACCCCCAATTTTTAAGTCCCAACACTGATTAGTGCGCTAGAAACTCCAGCAGGAAATTTTGGTGCGGTACCAAAACTAAAAATTTGAGGATTTTTCAGCTTTGAAGCCATATTTCACCACTTTCTTCCACGGGTCAGCCAATGTGGCTTATAGCAAACTGTAGGGAATTGTAAGCGCTACAATATTCTGAAATAAAAAAAACGGTGTAGGGGGGTTCCAGACGAGCTAGGGGGCTCCAAAGGGGGTCGAAAAAAATTTTTTTCATTGAAAATGGAATTCGACCGTTGATTCTGAAAGCACTCTAAAAGTTACCCTAAACCCCCAATTTTTAAGTCCCAACACTGATTAGTGCGCTAGAAATTCGATTTTGAATTTTTGGCCCCATAGTTAAGCGGACCGATTTTCAGAAGGCCGTATCTCGAGCGTGGAGCGTCGAATCGGGATATCCTTTGCGGTGGTTATATAACCTATCCATACGTATTATACGTCCAACTTTGAGCCCTCCACGCCAAAGTTTCATTTTTGGGGTCTGAATATGGCAAAGGACCAAGACTCGATCGGTTCAGAGACTGACTCTTAATATGTTTTGAAAATTTTGATATTTTCCCACTGTACCTCAGATGGGGGGTCGAGGGGGGTTTCGTCCAGAGGTGGGGTCCAAAATTTCAAAAAGCTCCAGAACGCCTGGAAATGCGTTTTTAGCACGTTTTTTCAGTAAGGATGCTAAAAATCGCAATTTTGAGCTGCCAAATAGCTTTTTAGAGCTAAAAACAAGCAAAAAATGACAAAAAGGGCTTCCAAAAACACCGATTTCTCTTAAATATCAGCAGTGGAAGCGCCAAATTCGGTTTCCAAAGGCTTTTCAAGTGAATTTTAGGCTAAAAATTAGTGATTTCTGACCCAGTTTGTTAATACTGGAGCCACCACTAGTACTTGTATTTTTTGGTCGGGGAGGTGAGGGGGGTTTGGCCTTTCCAGCTGGGGGAGTAACCCCCCCAAACCCCCCTAGTACATGTATGGTGTCTATGATAAAACATTGTTCCGGTTAGTATCCCATGCCCTTTCCAGATAATATCCCATGGCTTTGTCCAATTAATATCCCTGGCATATTAACTGGCGCAATGTTTTCACTGAGAAACGTGATTTTCCGTGTTATATCCCCTGGGATACTACGTAAGTGGAAAACTCCGGTACTCTTTGCTTTCCACGCAGTTTTAGTGTTACAAATTGTTTAAAAGAGAAACGGGAGGGCTCCGGTCGGTCCCTTGTCGAAAGGGCTATAGAAAGGAACAGAACTGACCTGGTCATCGGAGACCTGTTCAAAGGTCAGATGGGTGGCATTGTAAACGGTCATTCTGGAGTAGCCATAGTCCGTACTTCTGAACGCATCGAACGACGGCCGATCTTCAGGGTCAAACGGGTCGTGTCGCTCGGTGCAACCCTGAAACGCAACCGTCACCAGCATTCTTCACCCGAAAAATCATCACTATTACAGTCAGGCACTTTACGCCGTTTATGGTACCGACACCATATAAGGTGCCGGTACCGTAGATGGTACCGGTACCTAGGGTAGTGGTACCATATATGGTACCCCCACGTTCGGGGCCTGTGGTGGTACCATACAGTATATGGTACTCCTACCTTCGCATTGGTAACAGTACTGGTACCATATATGGTACCACTCTGTTCAGATTTGGTACCATATATCCCCCGCCAACAGATCATGTGCAGATCTGCACACCCCAACACTTCGCATTTTGCAAAAGCGAAGTGTTTTTTTGGATCTATTCGGCGTAAAAAAAACACTTCGCGTTTTTGCCGAAAACCTGTTTTTGCGAAGTGACCTAACTGTTCGTCTCAAATCAAAGTGCGAAGTGATCGACTTGCAATTTAAGACTTCGTCAGGCCAAAACGAACTGATCGCTGATTGGTCGACTCTTTGATCGTGCGTCGTAAAGTTGCGCCTACTCCTCATTTGATCTACGCTGTGGCAGGCCGCTGACCAAGTGCTATTAGTAGCATAGTTATTTGTTCTGCGGTTGGCTGCTGTACTCATACATGTACTACACTATTTTACTACATCCATTGTATCAACACTATAGATGTGTGGGATTTTATGCCGGTCTACCAGCGACTAGATATATTCTAGCAACCCAACATCGCGTTACAGGACAGAAAAAAGCTTGGAATAAATAATCGGAGTCAATAAATAATAAAAAACAGATATTTCATTGTTTCCACTGTCGGTACTGCTTTGAAACCTCGTTTAGAACCTCGTCGCTCTCCTTTTTTCTTTTTTCTATTTTTTTGCGGTTTTTTGGCTCCGCCCACAGGTCTGATACGAAGTCTTCTCGAACACTTCGCATTTGCACTCAAAAAAACAATTAGTCTAGCATTTTCAGAGCGCCGAAATTGTGTCGGCGTTCATGCGAAGTGTTTATTTAAGTGTTCGCATTTTTCATTAAATCCGAAATTTCGGCAGTGCTTGGAAAGACTTCGTCTTGAGAGTGATATGTTGGCGGGGGTTACCTTGAGTACTTTGAACCCTACCAAACTGAAAGAAACTGTCAAAAGGAACATCCACTTGACCATAAATAATCTTGTAGACCATAACCAGATCTTTAATCAAACGACGTTCTTCAAGTGGCTGCAATTTCAGAACTCTAAATCTATCTACATAGCTTAGCGCATCCATTCCAGGTAACCTACGGGTGAAAAGACGTTGCACAAGCTCAATTAACTCTGCGTCCTTAAATAAATAAGGATTCCACACTTCTGTAGCATATTCAAGTTCTTCACAGACATGTCATTTCATTTCTTGTTATTGAGGTCAGACAGCCTGGCGCCACCGCTGCTCACTGCTCGCTCACTGCTGCTGCTACGGGCGGCCAGTGTTTTTCTTTGTGCCTTGGCAGCTTGGCTTCGTCTTCTTTCTTTTTTCCGCCCTTCTTGTTAGGAATGACAAGCAAGTTGTTTGTTTACTGTTCCTTTTTCTCCCAGTTACGTTGATTTCATGTCTTCTCTTCTCAGACTGCCGATAACATGTTTTGTTGCCTTTGCTTCTTTAGTATAAAACGCTCCCTGTTTCTGTTTCTGCTAGGGGAGTATGGTCGTCTGAGGGGAATCGGTTGGCGAGCTGGAGCCGGAGGGTAAGGCCCAGCACCATCCCCTGGCCCACGTGTGGTTGAATTGAATGTGTGCCATTCTATGTCATTCCGCAACTAAGTAATCACAGAATGGTTGTACTTTGTGCGAGTGTGAGAAGTTAAAGTACGGTTTATATATGCTTTATATCTGGCGTTGCTGTTCTCTAGTTATGAATTGCAGTTTTGAATGATTAGAGCTCGCGTCACCAACTTCTACAGGGTCCGCCAAAAAAAACAACCCCGCAGATTTTTTGCTGAAGCAACCGCAAATCTCAACCGATTTCAATGAATCTTGTTTTAAATCAAAGATAAATAAATTCTTCAAAGATTGGTGAAACTTTATTAATTAAGATACTCTGCTTAGTTCCTGAGATATTTGCCCTCAAATTCACAACAGAGATTTTGGCAATGAACAATAGTGATTAAAAACAACCCAGCAGATTTTTTACTTTTGCAACCATGAATCTCAACCGATTTGAATAAATCCTTTTTTCAATGAAAGATTGATAAATTCTTGAGAGATTGGTGAACTTTTTGTTAAGATACTCTGCTTAGTTCTTGAGATATTTGCCCTCAAAGTCGAAAGAAATTTTGGCAAAGAACAAGAGCGATTCCTTTGCACTTCACAATAAAACAGATTCCTACTGCTGAGGGCTAACGAGACTTTACTGGTGAAGTAAACCTTGCATGTGTTTCTCCAATAAAGCCTCCAATAGCCATCAGCAGTAGTAGGAATCCGTTTGGTTATAAGTGCAACGGAATAACAAAAATTCCTTTTGTTCATTGCCAAAATCTCTGTTTTGATTTTGAGGGCAAATATCTCAGGAACTAAACCAGAGTATCTTAATGAAAGTTTCTCCAATCTTTGAAGAATTTATTTATCTTTCATTAAAAAAAAGGATTTTGAGATTTGCGGTTGCTACAGCGAAAAATCTGCGGGGTTGTTTTTTTTTTTGGCGGACCCTGTATATTGTTGTTCTCTATTACAACTTGAAACAAACAACTTGATGTGCCTACAAATTTGTCATTTTGGCCTATTTCGTCAGTATTGATTTTCCACTTGGCCCACGATGGATAACGACCAAAATGAAGTGATCACTCCATGTTGTATCTAGATTTTATCTAGAAATCTAGGTTTTCTGCACCAAGCTAATGTACAAAATCCACTGGGGGTCCGAGCATTCGAATCCATATTACCGTTAATTCATTATTATGTAGGCAAACCCTAATCTTCACGAGCGGTGTGAGCGTGCGGCCGCAGCACACCGTAACGCAAATGGCGCTGCAACGCTCCGGACGTGCGCAATTGCTTAAGCACCGGCACCTGCTTCAAGTTTCATTCGGGGTTGGCTGCCATTCATTGCCTCCCAGATCGTGCATCACTTCGATCATGCAGCCGCTACTCACCGTTCCTGCACCACTGATCTTCAGCGAAGTAGAATCGTTCCAGTTGTGGAAATCAGTGAAACTGACAGGTTTCCTTCAGATTGTAACGATTTCAAATCTTCAAACCATGACACTTCTTCAGTGTGCTTTTGCGCTTCAGTGACATCTGGCCATCTCCGAATCGCAATTCGAAATACTATCCGAAATCTGGAGAATGGGCCGATTCTGCTGTGAAAATAACTTAACTGACGATTTTAGTACAGTTTGCAATGATTTCAACTCTTAGCTCCGGTACTTCTTCGATACGGTCTGGACTTTCACCTGCATATGTTCTACTTCTAACTAACTCCTATTCGCTAAGTCGAAGTATCGACCCCAAACGGCCGATTCGGTTGTGGCAATAAGTGAATCTAACTACTTTTCTTCAGATTGCCCATATTGTATGACTTCGATACACACTGCCCTGTATTTTTCGGGACGCTTTATTTGCCCCTAAAATTCTTACCTCCTAATTTTTTCGGTTCAAAATTTTTTGCTCCTACACTTTTTGTGGTGCTTTACTTGCCCATGAAATTTGTATCCCTTAAACCTTTTACCCCCTAAATGTTTTTCTGACCCTTTTCTGAAAATTTTGCGTTCTGAAATTTTTCGGGTGGTTTTTCTTTGCACTCAGACTGTTTTGGGGTTGAGAATTTTGGGGTGAACAAAAATCACACCGAAAAAACACAGCACGCAAAAAAATTCGGACAGACAAGATTTTAAGCGGTAGTGATGTAAAAAATTAATTTAATTGTAATTGAAATTCGCATAATTGGCCCGTTTTTAATTTCAATTCAATTAATTTAATTTAATTGAAATTCAAAAGTTGGGCCATAATTTAATTGTAATTTAATTGAAATTCGCCTGGAATTTCAATTATATTTTCAATTATTTGCTGGGGTGAATGTAAAGAAATGCGTAAGTATTAATGATGACGGCGCTAATGACTTCAAACAAAAACCTATTTAAGGTTTGTCACCTCTTTATACTGACCTCACTTTGTTTGGTAATATTTTATGCTCTGCTTGGTTTGGTAACAGTCAGGCACTTAACGCCGTTTATGGTACCGACACCATATAAGGTGCCGGTACCATATATGGTACCAGTACCTAGGGTAGTGGTACCATATATGGTACCGTACCGTGTACGTATGGTACCACCACAGGCCTCCAAACGTGGGGGTACCATATATGGTGCCGGTACCATATCTACGTAGTACCACGACAGTCGCCGAACGTGGTGGCACCATACATTGTACATGGTACCAGTACCTTGGGTAGTGGTACCATATATGGTACCGTACCGTGTACGTACGGTGCCACCACGAGCCCCCAAAGTTGGGGGCACCATATATGGTACCACCGGCACCTTATAATGGTGTCGGTACCATAAACGGCATTAAGTGCCTGACTGTAAAAGTCACAACAGTGATTTGTTGGTGTATGGTGGGTTTTGGCGAAGTACCTAGGAAGTGATGTTGCTCAAAAAAGCTGAAAACCTTTACATTACTGTAAGTACTGAAAATAATGAAATATCTGTAAATTTACCCCAGAATGTCATTTTATGCGTTTTTAAAGGTTAAAATTTTCTTGCCTGTTTGGATAACAGGCTAACCAGGTGTCTGTAAGCTTTTACATGGACATTTTTCGTCCTGGGTCACTGTTACTGTCTTTTAACAGAAAAATACAACAATTTTCAAAAATTGAAAAAATAATTTAAAAAAAATTGCATAATTGAAATTTTCCGAGGTTCCATAATTTAATTGAAAATATAATTGTAATTGAAAATAATGGAAAACTATTTCAATTAATTTAATTTAATTTAATTGAAATTAAAAATGGAGCCCATAATTTAATTGTAATTGAATTGAAATTCAAATTCCATAATTTTACATCACTATTAAGCGGTAAGAATAAGAATTTTATAGGGGTTGAAATTTTAGAGGGAGGCAGTTAAAGCGCCTCAAAAATTCAGCAAGCACAAAATTTCACAGAAAAAGTTTAGGGGCTAAGATTTGAAGTCGAAGTCGTGCATCATCTGGACAGAGTTTGAGGTCGGTTTGAGGAGGCGAAGCGGGGTGCCAGTACTGGAGCGGTTTGAATTTGGCGTAAGCTCGGAACGTTGCGGCCTCGCTTTGGTTACGGTGTAGTGCAGCTCTCACACTCGCAGTGCTCCAACCGCTCGTGCAGATTAGGATTATTGTACTTTGTTGACGCGTATACAAATCGCCTCCCCAGAAAAACGGAAACTGCAAGGACGTGCGGTACGCTGTGGTACACAGTGGTACACCAAGTTTTGCGGGTTTTGCAATGTCACAAATCGCCTCCTCGAAAGTTAGAAAGTTGGAAAATCGCAAGTTACACCATAAGAGAAGGGAAATAAGCATATGGGGTTAGATTCTGCAAAATGTACCGCAACGGTGAATGGAAATCAGGCATAGACCAGAATTTAGCAAGCGGTTTCTGTCAAATCGAACAAACATATAGTGTTCTCGACGTGCCACTCGCGACATTCATTTTCATTCCGGAATGCGTCTCCCAAGCGTCTTCATTCAGAATACCTCAGGTCCCTATACTGACTGTAAAAGAGGGTCTCGAGACTGACTGACTCGAGCATTTGACATTTGCCTCTTCCGTAGCAGCAGCAGCAGTGTCTCATAGATTATTGTCACTAACAGCCTAAAAGAAATTTCCAAATTTTTGTTCAGTGAAACGAACAGTTCACAAGAGTAAGAACTAACATCCTTGCTTTCCTTGGTTTCCGGAATCTGTCTCGGGTCCCCTTTTGCAATCGGTCTCCCAGCTCGGTTCTTTTTACTACGTCAACGAACGCGACGATAAAGGGTTGTTATTTGAAAAACTGAAATTTGAAACACATGCCCTTCATCAAAGAAATTTGCAAAAATATATAAAAATTTGAAATAGCTGGCCGCACACCGGTAATTCGATAAACTTCATATTGCAGCGATTGCAGCGATCGCAGGTTATGATTTCGATAGCTTTCGATTGCATGAAACACATACAGACTCGACCAGTCCTATAGGTAAAAAGTTACGGCGATGGTTTGAGGCTACACAGATTTGAAAACATTGTTTATGAAATGCTGACACGCAACACAAAAAACGAGAAATTTAGATAACCTACCACAGATACAAAACCACGTCGACCATTCTTTATAGATGGTGCAATGGAAGGAGGATTCACGTTCGGAGAACGTTGCCGACTTGCCGGCGTTACCAATATACAATTTATTTGCATCCGGTGATGTTGGTTGTTCTTGTGCATGTTTTCCAAATTTCCAAATTGTTGGAAAGTATTTTCCATTTTTTATATTTTCCATTTTCCAACTTTCCAACTTCTAGGGAGGCGATTTGTGCCGATTACTTGCTTGATGATTGTTTTAGTTTTTCTCAGGATCGATCATTGGTTCCTTTACGACCGGTGTGACTGGACTGTGTCTCAATCGAAGTAGTACAAAGAATGGCTGACGAACTTGACTTGGAACATTACAAAGTTCAACTGCAGCAGGCACGCATTTTAGTTTTTGTTATAGGCTGATCAACAGGCAAGCGTATTATTGGCGCCTCCTCCTTCCTATTTTATTTAGGCATACCTGCAGTGTTCCTACTTAAAATCGTACAGCGACCAGGCACCGTAGCCTTGGTCTGGTAACTTTTCCTGAGCATCAATCGACTGCAGGTAGACTCAGTAAATATAGTCATGTCTCGTTAATCGAGATATTCGCCTTCCGGGCAAGATTAGGCCAGGTCCCAATTTTCCCGCATGTTGTTATGTGACTCGTTAATCCGGATTCGTTAATCCGGACACAAGATTTGGGGTCCCAACTTCGAAATTGTATGGTAAAGTGATTCGTTAATCCGGATTTGGTTAAAATCCATGGTTTGGTGTGAATTTTCAATTGCGAGAGCGACTCTTAATATAATAGAACTAGCCGATTTTAATTTTAATTTAATATTAATATAATAGTCCCCTGTTAATTTTAACTTAGGTTTAATATTAATACTATTAAATAACAATTTTAATAGCATTTTAATAGTAGATTCTAAAATGCGCTTAAAAAGTTTTGGACACATTTCAGCGAACTGGCGAAACAACATCTTTTGCTTGAAGTTGCTAGTGTAAGTTGAAAATTTAATCATGGATCCAACTTAGAAGCATTTTTTCTCTTGAAATTTATAACCATTCTTTTTAAAATGACTTTGTTCGGTTTTAAGAGATCCGAAATTGCATTCGAACAGAAGCTAGGCTAGTCATATAGAAACAAACTATTGATGCATAGTTAAAGAAAAATTTTTGAAAGGAAAGACTGCTACACATACATGTAACAGGGGGGTCTGGGGGGTCTGCCCCCCACCCGACTTAGGCCAGACCCCCCCAGATGGGGACCCCCCCCCCCCCGAGACGATTTCACCGAGCCCCCCCCCCTCCTATTTATCTGTCAAGTAAATTTTCAAGCAAATTTTTGCAATTTTTTACAATTTCACACACAAAAATTGCCAAAATCGCCTGCAAAACAGCACTTTTTAGCTGTATTTCAGCCCAAATTAGCGATTTTTGGCAATTTTTAGCCAAAAAATTGCGATTTTTTTCGATTTTTGAGCGTTTTTTAGTGCCCACCCCCCTCCCCCAAAATTTTGGCTCAGACCCCCCCCGGCCGGCGCCAGACCACCCAACCCCCCCTCCCCCCATCGGCGGATGACCTGTTACATGTATGCTGCTACATATAGGTTATTGAGCACTTTCAGGTCCTTTTGTCATTCATGCCTATTTGCGAGAAACGTTCCTCCTAGTTCCAAGTGAAAACGCATATTCGAGATTCAGAGGACAGTCAGAAATCTTTAATTTTTATCATATCAATTTTTTTAGTTAAAATTCTTGTTTAAATAGTATTTGTAAGTAAATCCTTGATTATCATAAAAGGTTTAACTATTAAAATGCTATTAAAATACTATTAAAAATAAATTGTCATATTCAACCCCTCCGTGTATTTTTAATTTAATGTAATATAATAGTAGGCCCTCTATTTTAATGTTAATGTGAATTCAATACTATTAAAATGACACTATTAATGATAGTTTTATTTTAATATTAATATATTAAAATCACAGTACTGTATAGGTTACTGTAAGTAACTACCGTATCGCGGATTACTGTATTTTTGAACGTAAGCCGGATCAGGTGTAGCTGGAGGGGAAATCAGAAACGATCCCAAACAGAAATTAATGTTTTTAATGTTTTTGATTAAAATTCCAAAATTTCAAAATCGTTCAAATCTCATGTTCAAAGCTTTGACGAGTCTAATGATCACTACATCAGCATAGCGCACGCTCCGGAGTTGTATAGTCATAAGGAAGTTAATTAATTAATATATAGTCCATTTCTTACCTTCCCTGATTTCCTCCCCCCAGCTACACCTAACCCCGTAAGCCTAAGCCTGAGCCTAAAACCTAAGCCTGAACCAAAGCCTAAGCCTGAAGCTAAGAAATGAGCGAAATATGATGATTTTATAAATTCCGTCACTAGGGGATGCGGTAGATACAGTAGGGACCGGCACGCAAATTTTGAAAACGCTCGCAGGGTAAATTTGGCTTCAGAATTGAAAAGAGCAGACTCTTTTCATTCTAACGAAATAAACCGGACCGGAATTGGTCGGCTAACAAGCGAGTTACGACTGTTTAACTACGTCACTGCGCCTGACACCTTTTCTTCGCAAAAACTTGACCAGCACGGCCGATCGGTCTGTCGCTCGTGAACGCCTGCGCGATTTTGATGGGACCGTTGTCACTCTAATGAATGGGAAAGAGATTTTCTTTCTGATTTTTTGTCTCAGGACAGCAGAACAGCGCCTACCACCTTCATAAACAGAACAAACACCTCGCTAACTGAAACAACAACTAAAACTCAATAACAGAGTACATACCATACATGTAACAGGGGGGTCTGGGGGGTCTGCCCCCCCACCCGACTTAGGCCAGACCCCCCCCCCGGATGGGGACCCCCCTCCGATTTTTCTGGCAAGTAATTTTCAGCCCAAATTAGCGATGGTTGACGATTTTTTACAATTTCAGACACGAAATTTGCCAAAATCGCCCATAAAACAGCACTTTTTAGCTGTATTTCAGCCAAATTAGCGATTTTGACGATTTTTAGCCGAAAAATTGCGATTTTTTCGATTTTTGAGCGTTTTTTAGTGCCCAACCCCCCCCCCCGACCCCCCCTCCCCCATTCGGCGGATGACCTGTTACATGTATGGTACATACGTACGAGTAACAGGTCCAGGCTGGGGTAGATGGCGGTGTAAGGGGTTGACTGCACTGACTGACTGATATTTGTGTGAAATTTGATTGAGTTCCATTGGCATAGTCGTGCGCTGCAAACGATCAAACGTGGAACACTTAGTGTGTGGTACATGTAGTTAGTGTATTGGACCGGAAAGGCAAAGGTGCAAGGTATTGAGCGCCTACTTTTTTCACCTTTCATTCAAAGTTGTTGTTGGTGTTGACGTGCATGTAAACAGTTTTTCTGAGACACTGGTACTGGTTTAAATTAAAGATCTGGCTCAAGCCGTGCGTTGTGCTTTGTCATCCTGCTTCAGCTTTAAAGAGCTGTTGGAGTTGCAGGTGGAGGCGGCTCTGTTGGCTGAACCGAGCAATGAAGAGTTGAAGAAGCTGAAAGCAGATCTAGAAGAGGTTATCAATTTGACAGCCGACCTGGTGCAGAACTCTGAGGCTTCTGTCAAAGCTGGAGCGGACGCGGGTGACTCAGAAGCTGCCTCATCTGTGCCAGCCATAAAGTGGCAGGTGAGTGTGGTGTCAGTGAACGACCATTCCTATCTCAAGTCAACCTCTTAGGTCGGAGACAGATGCATGGCGATGTCGTCGAAGAATAGCAAATACTACGAAGCCACTATAGATGGAGTTTCGCAAGGGAAAGTGGCTGTCACTTTCATTGGTGCTATAGGTGGTGCAAGTGTTTTGCGATTAGCATTTGTGCACTGCAGGTCGAAAGGTGACGGACATCAATCGGCTGGGTCAGTTGCGAGTGTGTACTGAGCCAACGGAGAAGAAGACGTATATCTGGGAGTCAAAGTCTACCGCCAGCTCCAAACGGAATGAGTGGCAGGTGGAGAAGGAACGGCGCCGCAGAAAGCAGCAGAAGAAGGCGCAGCGCCTGAAACAGCTGGAAGAGGTGAAGGAGGCGGAGAAGAACAAGTGGAAGGCGTTTAACCACAGAGCTATCAGCAAGTCGTATAAGGTGCGTGTCTGTCTGGCCTCACTCACTGTGCAGACCACTTTGTTTGTTCTAGGGTGTGAAGAAAGAGAGTTCAATTTTTGCATCTCCCAATGAGTTGCAGGGCAAAGTTGGCGTAGGCACATGTGGCACCTCTGGCAGACCGATGACCAGCTATCAGCAGCCGGAAAATCGGTTCAAGGCCAATTATTCTGCCTTTTAATCTTGCATAAATAATAGTCCATGAAAAACAGGCTGCTTGGCGATGAATTACGAGAACGTAATGGCTAAATTAACGGCAACTTAGGCCACAGATGTTTGATTGAGGGTGGAATTCCGAAATTGTCATCAGGCAAGAAATGAGTCGTCTGATGAGCATGAATGACCAATTAAACAGAATTGTGTTAGCTAGACGTGGCAGTTTTGTCCAAAAATATTGGTACCATATTCAAGCAAAATTTTGTACTCGTTTCTTCTATTTTGGTGACTGCCTTTTCTCAGTAACAGCGATCCATCTTCGTTTTCAGGGTAGCGAATACCTCTGGCCGAATATGATTCCACAGTAACAACCTGTATAGCATATGGTCAACCTCTTCTGATAGGCTGACACGTTTTTTTGCTCTATCTGTGATTCGTATCACTATCTTTCGAAGTTCAGCTTATTTAGTCAAACATTTGAATGCGTTTGCAAACAAAGGAAAAACCTGGTAAACCGGAATTCCGGTCGGGCCGTATCCCAAAGTAGAGACCTGCACGGGCCGCCTTTTTCACGGCCCGGCCCGGCCTGTCCGGAAAACCCAATTTTTGCGGCCCGGGCCCGGCCCGGCCCTTATGAAAATGCAATTTTTGTGGCTCGGCCCGGCTGAAATCCTCTAAAAATCCTCTGTAGGGCGACCAGGCCCGGCCCGTGCAGGTCTCTATCCCAGAGTGTAAGGCAGGCTGTATACATATATGTACGTATTTACCTGGCCAGTAGATTATTGTAAGTTATGTATAAGTTTCAGCGATTTTTAACTCGGGGTTCAAAAGCTCGTCTATGCTTGCCAAGCCCACTGTTTAATGGACTGCAGATCGATGTTGCTGTTGTAGTGAACCAAGTACTTTGTACAAAATGAATTCGAGCAAGAATGTTACGCCGCGTGTGTTAAATATTGTCTCATGGTTTTCGCCCCTAATCGCACTATGTAATATTGTAATATTCGCAGACGACATTTTCCTGCGGGGTGGTCCAGGGCACATTGGTTTTGTTGGTGTCTACGACATACAGTACAAAGTATTTGTCAGAGAAGCGCGGCGGCCGGCATATCAACCCGATGTGTCCTGAATATATAAAAGATTCTATTAAAGTAGTGGACGTTTTTGTTTATTTTCATTCAACGGCGATTTCAGTGTTTAGTTCCCATAATAATTTGTAAAATTTGAGCCAAATCGGTAAAGAACTAACTGAGAACGATACGAACGAAGCGCTTCAGAGAATGATGATCTACATTGTATGTATGGCACTTTTTAAATCTATGCTGTTGTAACCGGCAAAGCGTGGCTGGATAAGCTAGCCAATTAGATCAGACCAACACGCACTGTTCACTGGTAGCTATTCGGTCTCTCCTTGAGTTTCGCACTCAAATACAACGTAGATAGGTGCGCTGGTTAGTGATTTGGTAAGATTGAGGAGCGAAAGTTTCGGGAAAAGTTGCAAGCAGCCTGGGAGACGGCATCACGCGGCCCGGCTGCTGCAGTGGACGAGAGCAACAGAAGTGCAGAGAACAGCCACGAACTGAAAATGGTGGTGCGAGCACTGGCCAACGAATTTGGCAGAGTGAGTGAAAAGCTACTGGCTAGAGAATGCGTAGAGTTGTGTTGAGCTACAAGACGTTCACAAAACTAGTGGCACACCACGACCTCAACTTCCTAAAGACTGCCAGAGCTCTGTGACCAACATGAAAGATTGGGGATTGAATTAGCCGTCCGTGAACTTCGTGAAATACTACACACTATTGCTGTTGCGTCTTCGTTTTAGTCATACATAAACGCATTTTGTGAGAAAGGTACAGTAGGTCGCATAGGCTCCGCCGACCTCTGTCCTGCCGGCTCCAATTCACTGAAACAGTAGAATGGACTTTACCTGTGCCGCTGCTGTTGCATTGTAATCTGTTCTGCTGTTTGTTACTGCCTTACAATCAACCTAATGAAGAACCGGAAGACCTACGTGTACGTAACTCTCTCTAATCGGCCAAGCTTACGTAAGGTAAAGATGAAAATGGAATTGTTCTAGGTCCCGCAAATTTCGGAAATGACTGGAAGTGGCTTGTTATTTCTCTTTCTAAAATTATCTGAACAAGATTTGGCATGACTTTGCGATTTGCTTTCAACATAAAGTGTGCTCTGCTGCTGCTGTAAACGCGACTTGTAAGTTTGATTAGAGGTTGAATTATTAGTATTTTTACTGTGAACTGAAAGCGTCGATTTTCCCACACTGCACACGAACTACTGGAGAAACGCATGCAAATGCACACTGCTCATTTCATAACCGAACATTACAGTTTCAGTTGTTCGATCCTTCAGGGAGCGTACACAACCGAGTGGTAACCTTTTGGTCTGAAATCGGGTATATGGCTGGGTGTTTATACAGGTTTCAGTGATTTCATATCATTCTCAAGGGTCTGCCAACGCCGTTCATTCGCTGGCTGATATACAGTAGAGCCTCCATAAATCGGACCTCCATATATGAGACATTTTCTCGGCCACTGTGTGACCGTCCCGTTTAGGGAGGCTCCACTGTAACCTCAATTTCAAGCCTGATACCACCTAGCGAGTAGCGACCCACTTTGGAAACCTAAACGACGCTAACCTGGCGACCTTTTTTATCGGTCGGCGTTATCGGATCTCGTGGGGGCAAACGGCCGCTTATGGGCAAACGCTGTTTAAAAACGGAAGAGGAGAGAGTAACCGGGGGTGCGGTGCTACAATGGGCTTTCTAACAGTGTACATAAGTTAGCTACATGTAGGTAGGGCCCAATCGGATCAAAATTCTCCACCAGACCAGAACCGGACTGGACTGCGTCTGATCCGGTACCAAACGGGAACCGGATTTCTGTTCGGGCTCTAGCTATGCTAATTTTTCGTAAAATGGCGTTTTTCGCGACTGAACATGATCCAAAAATTTTCTCAATCCCTGAAAAATGGTCATAACTTTTCGCCAAAAGAGCTAGGGCGAGGTTGGCCTTTTCAGGAAGGCTCGATTCAGTATATTTTTGTGCGTATGCAAATTACGCATTTCTTCATTCAAGCACTGTTACACACAAAGTAGGTTTTCTGCTTGAAGCAAAAAGCTAGAAACCTTCAGACAAGAGCTCCATGAAAGTATAACGCTTGAACTCCACGTTTTTCGATTGCCAAGTAGAAAAAACCAACTTATGTGGGGATCATTTCATCTCAACGTTTAGAAAGCTGTAAAAGCCGCTACAACTGCAGAATGCTGGCAAAAATTGTACTAGAGACTTGGATGAAGTGGATCTAATCCGTAGCATTCCTTAAGATGGGGGTGTTAATCTTCAAAATCAAAATTTTCGCGTTGTGCCGAATTGTCCCACCGGTGGGGTAATTCGGCACACGAATAAAATCGAAAAGGAATCGCTCGCCATTAGTTGTAGTGTAGAATGGTCGGAATGGGTTCAAACCTTTTGCACAACGTAACTAAGAAAAATTGAAAAATTTCGGACCGAAAACCAGGTTACTGCTGCTAAGTTGGGCCGAGATATTTTTGAAAAACTGAAAATGGTATGCCGAATTACCCCCGGCTTACCCTATAAGTTTTGTCTCAGTGGAAGAGTTATTGTTGCATCTAAAAGAAATCTAGTCATGCCGAGAAAGAAAACGAGTAGAATTTGGTGGTTTTTCAGTGACTCGTGAGATGGGCAAGTACGTTGTGATGTTTGCGGTCGAGGCTCGGTCTCGATTAAGAGCCGTCCATAAACGACGTCGTTCCAAAATCCTGATTTTTTGGATCCCCTCCCCCCAAAATCGTCTTGCATCGTTTCATCGGCCCCTCCGCCTAAGTCGACGTCGTTTTCGGCTTACCTCCTCCAATAAAAGTGCAGTACATGCAGTACTGTCATGTTATCTTGTTACCGTACTGCGCAATCAATAGAATGAATCCTTACAACCACTCTGGGAAACTTTTCTGTATGTGAAAACCTTTGCCAAAATGTAGGTACTCAAATTGAAAATAATACAATCGAAGTTCCCTAAAATTCCGAAAAAGGCGCTAACTCAATCCCCTACTGATGCGTCGTCTATCGTCGCATTTCAGCCGACCCCCCTCCCCCCTCTGGAACGACGTCGTATATGGACTGCCCCAAAGCGGAGTAGTTCATTAAGACCAACCTGCACTTTTTCAGAATTTTCCATGAATGGTTGTTATAAGTTAAACTGGTCAGAATGGAGGGGGGTATGGCCGGCCGAGGGGAGGGTATACCCCCTTACCCCCCGGCCCATGTATGGTATACAGTCGCAAAATATGCAGAATTTATCGTTTAAAAGCTAGTTATTTAGTTATTTAAACTGTATGGTATTATTTGGTATAAAAAATACCAAATACCCAGAAAATACCAAATAATACCGGATACCATACATGTGACAGGGGGGTCTGGGGGGTCTGCCCCCCACCCGACTTAGGCCAGACCCCCCAGATGGGGACACCCCCCCCCCCCCCGAGACGATTTCACCGACCCCCCTCCGATTTTTCTGGCAAGTAAATTTTCGACCAAATTTTTGCAATTTTTTACAATTTCACACACAAAAATTGCCAAAATCGCCTGCAAAACCGCACTTTTTAGCTGTATTTCAGCCCAAATTAGCGATTTTTGGCATTTTTAGCCAAAAAATTGCGATTTTTTTCGATTTTTGAGCGTTTTTTAGTGCCCACCCCCTCCCCCAAAATTTTGGCTCAGACCCCCCCCCCCGGCCGGCGCCAGACCCCCCCCAACCCCCCTCCCCCCATCGGCGGATGACCTGTTACATGTGTGCCGGATACCATTTGCATCCACCAACAATACAATGGTGACAGAGGTTTTCTAACATGCTGAATTCAACTACTGGGGGATAATGGCAGCTGAGGGGGTTGAGAGATTGGTAAGCCAAAAAGTCCAATTTTTTACTAAAATCAAGGTGTTACGGCTTATTTTTTCGCCAAAATAGGTTAAAACTATCAAATACTCTTCATCACGGAGGCTTTACTAGTGGATCTTGCACACAACACAACACACGCACGCACTCAAACGCACACACATACACAACCACTCGATAACTTGGTACTACAAAACACTCACACAAACTATCAAATACTCTTCAATCGGTATTATTTTGTATGATGGCAAGTTATGCTGGATACCGTTTGCATCCCTAACAGTTGGAATGCTGGTCCATTCCGTATACATCATCTATAAATGCAGATGTTTTCATTGCGTTTATCTGTCCCACGCGCTTCTATTGTCTGTCAGATCTTAACGGACATTTTCTGTTTAAGTGTCAGAGCAAAATAGTATTGCAAGGGTTCTAGCAAGTAGTCATTTTACTGGTGTGCCTGGATGGCGTGTGGTGGATTCGTCTGTACAAAGAATGCCCTCACAGCACTCAATACACTCTACATTGTGAGTTTTTCTTGCACGGAAGTATAACGTGGGCTACGTTTGGTCGCGCGCGACGTTGAACAATCGTCAAAAATCGCTAATTTGAGCTTAATATACAGCTAAAAGGTGCTGTTTTACATGCGATTTTAGCAATTTTCGTGTCTGAAGTTTTAAAAATTGTAAAAATTTGCTTAAAAAATTTATTGCCAGAAAATCGGGAGGGGTCGGAAAAATCATCTGGGGAGTCTGGCATAGGCCAGGTGGGGCAGACCCGGGACTTCCTGTTACATATATCGGCTCGTGGATTTGTCTTGGAACAGAGAGATCAGTTTTCAGATGTAATCCTGGGGTCTGATCAAGTTCAAGTTGACTGGGTGGGCCCATACATGGGCCGGAAAAATGGGTTGGGGGTAGTCAAAATCCGAAAAATTGGGGGTGGGCCTGCCGGTTTGTGGGGGGCGGCGATTTTGGTGGGTGGGGTCAGGAACAAAAGTCGGCTTCAGGTGGGTGGGTGGGGTCGAGCCCAAGTTGGGGGGTGGGCAAACCCCCTCGGACCCCCCCCCGGCCCCATGTATGGTGTGGGCCACGTTGTAAATCACTGATTTCACCTTTTGCTTAATAAGCGCCATGTCTTTCAATGAATATTGCCCAACAATTGGCAGACATCAAAGTTACCTTGGCACTATTCGGTGCGAAATTTGATTGAATTCCTTTGTTACAGTGGCGCGCTGCTAACGGTCAAACGAAGAAGACTTAGCGTGGCCTACCCTATAGCATGTTAAGCGGTCTATTCTGTCAGTTGGATAGCAAATGCATAGATAGACCAGAAAAATCTGGAGGGCCCTGAAGTCGTCTTAAGCCGTTTTCCCTAAAATGCTTGTAAAATTGCCGATTTTCCTAAAATGGAAAATTCCTTCCCGGCCCATGTATGAGCAAATGAGATAAAGGTTTGTAAAAATCAGTCCTTTTCGTTTCAAAAATTTAAAACTTCCATCCGGCTTCAGGTTCTAAGTTTTATTTATCTGAACGATGTGGTGCACCCGTCTAATTCCATGTGATGGGCCCGTCAGCCTGAGACATGGCGTCAACTTCCTTCATTACATGCAAATAACACTTGCACTTATTAACGTACTTAACTTCCGACACTTCCTCTTCTCTTCAGTGAAAGCTTTTAAGTTAACTATCAGATTCTGAATCTGCTTGCATAGTAATGGTCCGGAATAGAGAAGCCGGTCGATCGCACCAATTATTGCTTTGATTCTGATCGGTGTGAGAGTGCAATTTCAGCTGGTCTCTGTGGTGTTGATTGCGGTGGGTGCTTATGCTAAGAGTTCGAGTGTGGTCACCAGCATTTCTATTGTGGCTGGGATAATAGCAGCCGGTGTTTTCCTGCTGCTTGTGGCGGTGCTGGGTTTGTATGGAGCAGCTAAACATCACCAAGTCTTGCTCTTCTTTGTAAGTTAGCATTGTTAGTTTAGTCATGTCAGCGTTAATCTATGCACCTTTCAGTACATGATCATCCTCTTTCTTATATTTCTGATTCAATTCTTTGTCGCCGTTGCATGCCTAGCCGTGAGGGAAGAACAGGTATTGGTTGAGGAAATCTGAACTCAGTTCTATGTAAAGATCGTAGGTGAGTAGTCTGGTTGTGGAAGGGTGGCAGCGGGTTTCTAAGGAGACGATACTGGACGCCGAGAAGTCATTCGAATGTTGCGGTCTGAAAAACAAAACCGATCACAGTTACCAGTGCGAGCCAACCTGGATGGACGGTTGTTTGGATGTGATCGCTAAAAGTTCCCATGACGCTTTACACATCGTTGGCAGCATTGGTCTCTTCTTCAGTTTTACTGAGGTAGTTCTGCTTTTTCTAAAATGCCAACAGAACAGAAAGCTGCTTGTACCATGCAGCCTTGGCTCGGTGGCTAGCTGGCTGCCCTGTGTCACGTCACCGTAGCCAGGGTAGCTGCTGTTGTTTGTGGGTTCGAAGCCTAGTGAACATAAAGCCCAACCCAGACCACCGAAAGTCGGTGCCGGCGAGTACGTAAACGGGAATCGACTGGATCTGCCGTTGCACCAAAGCCACACAGCTGAAAAGCCGATTGGTTCGTGGCTGGATAGCGAAAGATATAATATACGCATGGCGTACAAATTGGGTTGCGAAATGGGCGGCAAGGCAAGGCCTGATGGTTGGACTTCGGTCCCCTGTCACATGGTATCGTGCAGTCTGGTTAAATCTGACTCAGTTTTTCGGTGTCTGGCTTACTATGCGTTATCGCAACCAACGGGACCCACGCTACAACCGCAGAAATTTCATCTAACCTATTGGTCAATTTATCTCGTATGTTAGCATAATTGGGATTGTTTTGGGTGTTTTTGGCTGGTCGCTTGCTTCTGACCATTACTTTATACCGTTGTCTGTTTAGATTTTGGGTATCTGGCTGGCGATGAGATATCGCAATCACAAGAATCCGAGGGCCAATCCAGATTTGTATCTTTGAAGGGAAGCGGTTTGGCGATTTATCTAGTCAATCGGTGTTTTACTTGTGTTCTTCGGTTTTTTGGGCTCGATTGTTCGTGAATGGTGGAAATTTTATTTTACATAAACCAATCTGAAAAGCCTTGCATGGACCAGCGAACATTGCAATATTCTACAGACATTGAGTGGTGGCACCGCTTCAAAATGGTCTCAGTCTGCGAGCTGAGGCCGTTGTACTCAACAATGGGCTATCCATGCACATAGGGGAATGGCTGTAACGGTCTAGCTAGAGCGACAAAGTACTACGTGCGCTGCCGAGAAGCAGACACGGAAAACCCAAGTGACATGGCCAGTGTACCACTGCACATAGGTAGTAACTATCACACAATTACAACACTAAAGCAATTTGTACAATCGCCACGATGATATTCAGTTTAAAACTAGTATCTCGGGACACTATCACAACAATCATGATAGACAGAGATATCTGACCAGGAGCGCAAAGCACCACTGAGGTGAATTGAATTACTTTTCGTTTTCAGTCAGTCTTACGTACCGTTTTGATTTCAATTCTTCTCAGCCGCCCGACATGTCTACTCAAATCCAAGCATCAAAATAGTCTCGGTTTCTATTATAATGTTGACCCAGGCAGACACGTATACGTACGAATAAACTAGATGTGAACGCCGGTTCAATGAGCCAACAAAACAGTAAAGTAGCCACTAGCGTGGTGCAATAAGGGAGGGTAACCGACGAATATGCGATGGAGTTCGAACGAAAGGGTAGCATTATTAAGAACCGATGCCTACAGTAGAAACGTTTCTGTCTGTAACATTTCTACCAGTCGATAAAAAGTGGGCGTAACGTAAATGGGCAGAAAATTAGTTTCCGTTCTACAATCAGCAACAGAAGTCTCAAGCTCATCTTTTCCGAATCACACTCCTGCGGTAAAGCAACGGCTTACTATAACCAACAGAAAAACATGCTAGCCTAGATTGATTTGATAATTTTCAGTTCACCTTCCGGCTTTCGTATTGCAGCAATTTGAATGGGATAAAATGGTACTCCAGCAGAAAAAGCTGACTCAATCAGACACTGAAATCATCAAAGATCTGCCCACATTACGACCAGTAACAACTACATTCAAATAGTGATCTATGGTTGAGTGTAATGCAGTCTAACAGTAAGAATAGACACGGCGCGACCGTTGTTGCAAAGCACTGTTTGCTGCAAACCCCATCCCCGCATAAAAATAAATGGAGGTTGTAAAAATTGTCGCGCAATCTCTATCCATCACAAAACCGGACTGCGCCTTTTTGGCGCTGCACTAGAGAACAGCCGTGTCTGGCTGACCACTGGCTTTGACCGACACCACACAGAATGCATTAATAAACCTTTCCAAGTCACCCTGCTTTCCTCGAGAAGGCCTACACAGAAGCAATAGTGAGCGCCGCCCATGGCCTATACATGTTTTTCGCACGCAGTCGGTCAATATAAATTTGCTTAGAGTGCAGTGGCCTAAACGGGTGAATGGGAAAGGCTGCAAAGACTAAGCCAGACGGAGACAAATAAATCTGTAGACAGTCGGCTAGGAGATGGTGGAGTCAGCAAGTCCATTGGACAGGGCACTGACAGCCATGCAGGAACGCAGCTGGTCAAAGCACTTGCCGCACACACGCACCGGATGGTACAACTGTTCGTCCGGAACCGGCACTTCAAACGGCGTGCAGGTGCTACAGAAGATCCTGCCGCAGCTCCTGAAAGTCGAGCTCAGCTCAAACAGAGCACTGTCACTGAGCAGCCGTACCGACAATGATGCTTGCGGTTGATAGTCCAGAACTTTGCGTCGCAGCCCATGCAGTTTGTGACTAAGTGGTCAGGTATCCATTTGGTCGGTTGCGCGTCTCTGTCTTCCACCGTCTCCCAAGATATATCGCTTGCGCAGCCAGTTGACTCGTAAGAATGAGGCTCCATCACTAGATCGCCGTTGGCCTAAATTAACAGACAGATGCCTCAACTGGTAACAACTCTATACTAGACTCGATATTTTTGCATAGTAGTAACTGGATACCATCAACTCGCCGAATCCAAAACGTCCAAAATCAACTAGTTGACTACATTTCGTCGCATGACACGTGGTCGAATGTCTGTTTGTCGAATTACAACTCGTCGAATCAAAAAATATTTATGCCTTTTTGTTTGTGCAGCCTTGTCAGCTCGACCAAAAGGCAGAGGGCGATAATAAAACGGCCACAGTCCATTTGACCCAGCCGAACTAACTCAATGTATAGCCTGTGGGCATGAGAGAACTCCAAACAAATGTCACCTGGACATTATCTGTGGGATACGTTTGTTTGTGTGCGCATTGCTGGGTACCGAGCTGGATTTTGGGGGGACTGGAAAGGGGCAGACAGCACTTTTAGGCCCCCCGGGGCCGGGTGGCGCCTGATTTTGATGCCCGCCACGGCAGGCATGGCTCACCTGAGCGGCTTGTGTCCCGTTCCGACTTTTCCCACTGGCATCAGAATTGTTAAACCAAAACCTGAACTAAGCCTACACCGAAGCCTGAACCTAAGGCGAACCTTAAGCCTAGCCCTGAACCTACACGTAAGCCTAAGCAAAAGCGTACACATTGAGCATTGTTACGCAAGTTGTTTTGTGTTGTACCAGAGTCGTCTGTACAAATGATGGTGAATGTTATACATTACATAAGTTGCAATTGGGAACACGCCGCGGCCAGGGCGGAAAAAAGACTCGCACAGTTTTAAGGGTAGGTCGGGCTCCTTAAGTCAAGATTTGTTCGGCCATTACTCACACAAGCAAACGTACAAACACATACAAACAATTCAGAAATCCACATACAAACAATTCAGAAATTCGGCCGGGTAGGGTCAAACGGCCAGTGGCCGCTCACCAGCGCCCTCTACCTTTTGGCCGAACAGGCCGACCTGACAAGGCTGCAAAACAAACAAACATAAAGGCATACATATTTTTTATTCGATGAGTTGTAATTCAACGAAAACAGGTTCGAATGAATTCGACCAGTTGATGATTCCACCAGTTGTTAGTCGACGAAATGTAGTCGACCAGTTGATTTTGGACGAATTGTACCTAACCCGTAGTAACACGTACCACTCAATGTACTAAAGCTCATACATGTACTAGGGGTAGGGGGTTACTTCCTCAGCTAGAAAGGCCAACCCCCTCATCCCCGAGACGGTTTAGGGACCCCACCGCCGGATCCAAAAATACAAGTGCCAGTAGCGGCTCCAGTACTAACAAATTGGATCAGAAATCACTATTTTTAGCTTAAAATCCGTCTTAAAAGCCTTTAGAAACAGAATTTGACGTTTACACTGCTGATATCTAAAACGCTATGTGGCAGCTCAAAATAGCGATTTTTAACCTCCTAACCTAAAAACGTGCTAAAAACGCATTTCCAGACGTTTTGGAGCTTTTTGAAATTTTGTACCCCCCTCTGGGAAAACACCCCTCGACCCCACCCTGACGGAAACCCCCTACCCACGGCCGGCCTGGACCTGTTATTGTATATGTATGCTAAAGCTAGCTAGCAAAGAATCTAGATCTAGCGTCTTTCGTCAATATCCCTTTCGGCGAACAAATTTTGTGTTTGTTTAAGACACGGGTAGGCGCTGGGTTCGCTAGATAGATTTACGTTTTGAGGGTCTGCTATAACTATTGCAGCACTATTACCGCATCAGATTTGGGCCGCATTGGTGAAAGCCAAAATTTCAACAAACAATACCAAGGTTCGATTGAGTGAGATTGTCTCTTCTTAATGCAGCAGCAAAATATTTGCTCAGCAGCAAAATATTTGCTTTTGTCTGATGATCAGTATTTAAAAAAATGAATTCCTCACTGACTCTTCACTTTAGTGCCGATTTGAATTTTCCGAAAAACATAATATTGTCTGTTTTCTAATAATAATATAGCATTCACAAGTTTTTGTTGCTGCATTTTACTCTTTGTATTTTTAAGAGGTTGAGACGAAAATAGCTAATGTTTACAATTTAATTTACGGCAAAAAATTGAATCAAAGATGCTGATATCCGGCATATCAGGACCAGTAGAAAATTGAATCCGGTCGGGCGCTAATAACGGCTGACCGCATAGAAAAAAATACTAGAACACAGAAACAGGTGAACAATTTTTTTCGCAAATCGAGTTGTTTGTGTTCGCGAGAAAAGGGGAGCGATTTCGAAAAAGATAAGAACTCCGGAAGCGAATTTTCTCAAACCCAAAAACCACCAAACATCACATTTCGACAGCCGGACTCATTTTCGGATCAGTCACTATGAATGACATGAAGAGTGCCGTCAAAAATTGAGTCCACAGGAGAGGCCCCTGGGAAGCCCCAACCAACGTTGTACAAAGTCACGATCCGAAAAATTTATGCGGCGCAACAGTGTAAAAACAAGTTCCTAACACGCGCGCAGGCAAAGTCTGACTAATTGTCGGCGAGAATGAGGTTAGGAAGGCTTACTTGGTCCGATTCGCCGGTCGAACGGTTGGCACACCGATGACACGCTCGCATGCCTTGCGTTGGTCTACAGCGAAGCGCCTGCAGTTCGCGCTCAAACAGGTCCAGCTTCCTCTGCAAATAGGAGAACAGATGGTGTGAGACGCGGGCTCGGTCGGTCAGTACCTGATAACTTTCGTGCATCAATCGCATCTGCTCTTGTACAGGGTCGTTCAGTTTTACCAAGCCGTCAGAGTCCAGAAAATCCAGCAGCGTTCTCTTGCGTTTCTCCGACGAGCGCAGTTGACGGTCTGCGCTGTGCAGTTTGAAGCCGTTGATTCGTTCCTTGGCAACCACATGCGAGGGCGCGTAGGGCCGACTCACAATCGAATCGCTGATCTCAGACGTACTGGTCTTCATGTCGGCCCAGCCGTCCAATTCCACGCCGAATTTGGGCGGCACCGGAGTTGTGCGCAGCTGATCGACGCAGAGAGACGGCGGCCCGGCGCTTTCTAGCGTAGAGCTGTGAGAAACGCGACAGACCAGTTCGTCCAATACGATGGAGACATCGTCGCTGGAGCTTCTGTACGGCTGTTGCTGCTGGTCGGAGTGCGAGGCAGAGGTGAGGTTGGAGTGGCTGCCGGTGCGCAGGAGACTGTGCGTGGTGTCGTTGAGGCTGTCGCAGGAGTGCGCCCGGGTCAGACTGCGGTCCAGCACGTTCGAACGCGACTCGCTGCGCACGCGGTCGGCGCTGTCGATTCCGGCAGGGGCAACCAACGAACAGTACATGGCCCGCCAGACACGCATCTGCTGCAGTTGGTGCTCCGGCCAGAGCGTGCCGTTGGAGGAGCTGTAGGCGTAGTTGCCGAACTGCACGTTGTCGGGGTGCAGAAAAGACCAGATGGCAAAGGATTTGGGCCAGCGACCGTGGTCCAGCGCTTCCTTCGGCGAGTTCCAGAGGAAAGTTCCAAACAGCCCTGAATAGGCGTGTTGAGCAAGCTTCACCTAAAAAATGACTAGAGCGTCCCCCGGTTCGATCAACGACTAGGCTAGATAAGCCTGTTTGCTGAGCGCCATCGCTTAACAACTCACGTCACTTTCTAATCGTGGCGTCGTAAACTGACTCTTACAGTGACAACGCTAAACGGTCAGTCAGTCAGACACTTAATGGCACATATGACGGCGGTACGTAGCATCGGAGCGGGTACCATATGGTGTGAAATTTGAAACAAGGAACGTGAGGAACAAGAAATTCCATTTCTGTGGCAAGTGAAAGTAAAGAGGCTGACCAGGTATAGTCCGTTAAACTCGAAGGCACACGGAAACTGCTCCTGTAGCTGGTGAACGCAGTCGAGCCACTGCAGAAAGACGGGCGAGCGCTCGTTCGGGTCGGCGTCGGCCACGCCGCACCGATCTGCGAACTTGTGACCGAACTCAATCCACTCTCGCTCCACCAGTTCTTTGAAGCCCTCAAACCGCTGCCTGTTTACGTTGACTGCTGTGCTGAGTGATTACTTTGAAGGTGCGATAGTAGGGGTCGAGCAGGAGTTTGGCGAGCGAAACCAGCTGAGCTGTTCTGTCCCAGCCATCCGAACAATGCACAAGCACAGATCGGCCGTCAACATCCATGGCCTCGACGATGCACAGCGCTGACCACATGAGATTGCTGAGATACTGCAGCCACTGCGTGCTCTGCAGCGTTTGCAACCAGCTGAAACCAGCCACTGTACCAACACTCTGCACAGACTGCCCAGCGATCACTTGTCATTGTTTGCAGAGCTGGCTAAGAGCGCCCTCAGCTGCTGGAAGCTGTAGCGGATGTTATGAATGTTGGCCAATCCCATGAACTGCACTTTGCAATGTTGATAACTCTCTGCAATCATTTGCATGTCTACAAGCACAGATAGTAAGCAGCACCTTCGCTCTCGAAACCTCCGCCCTTAGCCCTGTTAGCCCATGCGGCGGCATACGAACGTGCGTCGACGATAAGCATCGGTTTAATGCTTGTGCCAGCTAAACTCAGAGCAACACACGTGTCTGTCTGACCGAACCAGCAACTTTACTTGTCAGATCGGGGTTCGACCAATGACCACTGGAGTGAGAGGAGCTGACAGCAGCTGCCAGCACCGACTGCAGCAACCGCTCGTCCTTTGGATAACGCCAGCCAAAAATGCCTACGCTGGGTTGACTGCTGCGCAGCAAGACACAACCCTTGTAGCGGTGGCGCCAGACCACAGCCGGGACGCGTCGGAAAAATCTGGCTTTTGCACATTCAAGCAGTTCGTCGTCTTTGACACGTGCCGGCACGATCCAGAATCGGGGATATGAATCACAGCATCTGCAGAAGACTACTCATAGAAAAGACCAGACGCACAGAATCAAAGTGCTCACTCGAAATTCTGGTTAACTTCGGTCACCCTCCAAAAGGACTCGTCAAAATTCAGTCTCCTGAAGTCTGGCAGCTTGTAGGCAGAGCTGACGCCTTTGTTGTAAACGTCCATCGGGTACACCGACAGACTCAGTTGGCGCCGTTCTTCAGTGCACCAGGCATAGAATGCAAAGGCAAAGATGTGTTCTCGTTTGCGCGCAGTCCCGGAACTCACTTCTCGGTACCAGGACAGACAATTCTGACCGTTCTCAAACTCTATTCTAAAAGCACAATGAAGGTAAGCGCGCACCAGCAGAAAAAGGCCGAATTGACCTACTTCAATACCCGTCCGTCCTTGCAGCTTACGACTAAGTGAGCAATGTCTCTGGGTTCGACGCTCTCCACAGCAGCCAGCGGAACTACGTAGAAACCCCTGTGTTGGCCCAAGTTAACAAACAAGCGGTAGTTGGTCTGGTACAAGGTGCCACTCTCAGTCGTCCTTCCCCAGCGCCACACACACTCCCCAGGCAACAGCGGCAGCGGACACACGAAACCGCCATCGGTGTCGGTCGAGCTTTTCGGGGCGCTGGCCGACGGCGTCGGCTCCAGCTCTCCGAGACTAGAAACACGCTGAGGACTTTGCTTAGGGAAAGCATCGCTTGAGCGCAACTGCTCCAGACTTCCCGGCAACTCCTCCAACACCGACACGCCGCTCGACGCATCCACCAACGCTGCCGACGGCATCTGCACACCTCCTGAAACATGCACCTCTGCACCGACAGCAGACATGAAATGTAAAGCTGATTTATTAAAAGCTCACAAAATGTGTACCTTTTCGAAGAACATGTACTAGGGGGTTACCCCCTGCTGGAAAGGCGAAACCCCCCTCACCGCCAGAGACAGGTTAAGGGACCCCCGTCCCAAAAATACAAGTACCAGTGGTGGCTCCAGTACTAACAAACTGGCTCAGAAATCACTAATTTTTAGCCTAAAATTTGCTTGAAAAGCCTTTGGAAACCGAATTTGGCGGTTCCACTGCTGATATTTAAGAGAAATCGGGGTTTTTGGAAGCCCTTTTTGTCATTTTTTTGCTTGTTTTTAGCTCTAAAACGCTATTTGCCAGCTTAAAATAGCGATGCGATTTTTAGCGTCCTTACTGAAAGAAATCGTGCTAAAAACGCATTTCCAGGCGTTTTGGAGCTTTTTGAAATTTTGGAACCCCCTCTGGGCGAAACCCCCCTCGACCCGCACCTGAGGAAACCCCCCTACCCCCAGGTCGGCCCGGAGTTGTTACATGTATGCCATTTCAAACGTAACTGATGCCTACAAGCATGGATCACTCATCTAGGATCCGTACTCATAAACTGCAATTTTCAAACGACTCGGGTAAAATCCGAATCTGCTTATATAACACAAACATAATGTACTTGAAGCCCTTTGTTTCAGACTTGTCTTCTATTCCATACATAAAACAGTTCATCCGCCAAAGGAAGGGGCAGGGGTCTGAGCCCAAATTCTGTGGAAAGGAGGTAGAATACAAATCGTTTAAAAATGGCTTAAACCGTGTTTTTGGACAAAAATCGCTAATCTGGGCTCAAATGTAGAATCGCTATTTTCCGAGAAATTTTCGTGCATGAAACTGTAAAAAAATTCGCAAAAAATGACTCAAAAATGCATCCCAGAAAAATCGGAGGGCGCATTTCGAAACTTTCGCTCCTCGACCCACCCATCAAAATGGCCGCGACCCCCAAACCGGCAGACGCGCAAATTGGATTTTAACTACCCCAACCCATTTTCCGGCCCATGTATGTTGTCAACTGATAAAGTTCATCCGAACATGACCTACCACTACGTTAGATCATGCAAAAACTCGGAACCTCGCCTAAATGCATAATAGAACTAGGGCCCGACCGGATATCCGGATCCGGCCGGATATGGCCATATCCGGATCCGGTACCGGATCCGGATATTACCTGCCGGATATCAGTCACAGATGAGAAAACGTGATTTTTTACGTATTTGAACATAAAATTTAGATTAGTTCCAGTCATTTTAGGATATTTTTCGCTATTTAACTGCACAAAATGCTAAAAACCCACTCTCAAAATATCACCAGAGTGCGGAATCGCTTTGCACATACATTGTACATCACTGGTGGTTTATCTTTGCCACTTAGAGTAAGGCTTCTCGTAAACCCTTTTTACCTGTACAATATGTCCCTATTTGTCTTCCCCTTACTTATTGGCTTGCTCAGGATTTTGCAAAAGGAAGTATTAAATTCTTAGATCTCTGGTTGAGCCACGGCCCCACCCAGAAATGTTGTTGTTTAATAAGTATAACTTGCGTTGTTTGAACCACAAATTATCAGATGTTGTTTTGAATCAAGTATTATAGAACAAAGAAATGTATATAAGGGTGTCTCAAAAAATGATAACATTTCTTTTTACTGACATTTCCGCAAATTTTGACCAAATAGGCTGAAATTTGGACCATAGGTGCCAAAATTCGGGGAATTTTATGTGTTGAAGTTTGGTGCACCCGGCTTGACTCATTCCCGAGAAATTTCAAAAAAAGTGAAATTTGGTAATTTCAATAGTGAAAGCCGGTCACCGAAAAAATGATCACATTTCTTTTTACTGCCATTTCCGCAAATTTTGACGAAATAGGCTGAAATTTGAAACATAGGTGCCAAAATTCGGGGAATTTTATGTGTTGAAGTTTGGTGCACTAGGCTTGACTAATTCTCGAGAAATTTCAAAAAAAGTGAAATTTGGTAATTTCAATAGCGAAAGCCGGTCACCGAAAAAACGTTATATTACATTATCGCCTAAACTCTAACGATAGCGTTGGGGTTCAGCGCCAATTTTTTACACACGAATTACCCTGAACTTCTGCGTTTACACTCCAAATTTCATCCAATTCCGACAAAAATTAGGAAAGATACAGGAAAAGGAAATGTTTCCATTTTTCGCTGACCGGCTTTCACTATTGCAATTACCAAATTTCACTTTTTTGAAATTTCTCGGGAATGAGTCAAGCCTAGTGCACCACACTTTAACATATAAAATTCCCCGAATTTTGGCACCTATAGTCCAAATTTCGGCCTATTTGGTCAAAATTTGCAGAAATGGCAGTAAATAGAAATGTGATCATTTTTTGAGACACCCTGTATGTGGTTTATTGCATTGTAAAAAATTTTAAGTTGATCAATCATATCCGGCATATCCGGATCCGACCGGATATGGGCATATCCGGATCCGGTAGAAATTTGTATCCGGTCGGGCCCTAAATAGAACGGGTCTGAAGCCGGTAGTAAAGCTTACGGAGCTTTACGGGATTGTAGCAAAAATCTTGCTTTTACGCAATAGCTAATCTATTTAGTCTAGTTTTTGTTAAAATTCCCTAGGAAATGCCATCTTTAAAGAAATTCTTGCGACGTTAAGTTGTCAGAACTGAAAGGCGTATCGTAAGTATACATGTGCATGGGGTGCCCAGGGGGACTTAAATAAAAATCTACCAAACGTTGGTAGAGGCTGCTAGAAAGTCTCCAGATCCGTTTTTAAGCCGCAGAAACTAATTAAGGCAACTACGCATCAAACCAGAAATTTTCGCAAATTTTCCTCGAAAATTTCGATTCCTTGACGAAATTTGTGCTGGAAATCCAGTTTTTTGGGCAGCTTTTTTGAAAAACTCAACTTTACCTAGAAAAGAAAGTTTTGAATTTTACGTGAAATTTTTTTACTTTTCCGCCAAAACAGTTGCAAAAATATTCAAATTCTCCGCCAAAATTTGACTTTCGCACCGGAAATGTGAGCATTTCGTCAGGCAACTACGCATGGAGACCTGGCGGTCTCCCTCTGAGCTGCAGACCATGCACATGTATATGAGCCAACCTCTGTCCAGCCCCCAACAACCAGCCGGACCCGCTTGCCCCTGGCCGGCTTCAACGTTCGACTATCTTTCTACCATTATATTATGGTCCCTACGCAGCTGTTACTACATTTAGGACTGGGAGTGAGACTGGATTGGAATCGTCGGCTCTGCGTGTTAAAGTCGTTTCCGATTGCAATCCCCAGCCCAAAAGATTCAAATCCTGCTTTTTACATGTAATGGTTTTAGCAAACAGGTTGACAGAACAGATTACCTGTGCTCGTTTCCAAACGCACAACAAGAAGGCCAAACGACCACCAACTTCGGCGCTACTACTTCCAACAGCGATTGGGATTGAGAATAATAATAAGATCCGCTATCAGAAGCAAATGTATGTAGATGAGCAAAGATAGCAGAAATGGCGTGGTCCCTCGTTTACCACAGGCCACCAAATACGCAGCTGACCACGATCGATCGAATCAGGCAATCTTCTTTTTTGTTTAATTTTAACGCAATTCACTTTGTTTGTTGTTTGCGTGCAATGACGCAATTAATTAATTATTATCAGACGTCGGAAACACGGAAAAAGGATGCCCGTAGACAGGTAAACCGCAGTTATTACTCCCACTCACTAACAGACAAAAAAACATATATTAGCAACAACAAAGTCGATGAATCGGGCGGATACAAATCGCCTCCCCAAGAAGTTGGAAAGTTGGAAAATGGAAAATTTTAAAAATGGAAAATGCTTCCCAACAATGTGGAAATTAGGAAAACATGCATAAGAACAACCAACATCACCGGATGCAAAAAAATTGCATATCGGTAACGCCAGCAATTCGGCAACGTTCTCCGAACGTGAATCCTCCTTCCGTTGCACCATCTATACTCTATTACTACTCACCCACCATAAGCGGCTTAATTATATTGATCGGCTACTCACCCACCATAAGCGTGTTCAAGATAATCCAGTTGCATAACGGCTCCGCAAATAATTACCCCACGTACAATTACAGTAGGTATGTCGTATGTGCAGTTTTAGTCATTTGTGATAGTCCGTTTTCAATTTTCTTGTTATATTTTCGAATTTAGATTATGAATTGCTAGATATTTGATACCCATGAATTTTACATATACATATTTAATGGTGCTTGCTTTTACTTGAAGTTTCTCTTTTTAGTCAACACTGTGACTACGTTCTGACGCTGCCTGCAATTTAGAAATCGACTTCTGAGATCTATGCTCAAACAAAAATAACCCCATTTACAGGGCGACTACTAAACTTCGCAACATCGCAACCAGTCGCAACTTCGCAACCAGTCGCACCCGTGCGCATCCGCCGGGCGCCAACTCTAGAACGTCGATGCGAAGAAAACAGAAGGAGCAAGAAAAAATTTTCCGACTTATCTTTTGTTTTTACTTTGCCTTTTCTTGCTAGAAGGGCTGCTATGACGTGATGTAAACGATGCCTACTTTACTCCTTGTGTCTTTGCATTCTATGCAAGATGAGGCGGTCACATCAACAACAAGGGCAGCCTGTTTGTTTCTCCACCACCATATTAGTGCCTTGAGCAAACGACGCTTGACACCAGCTTTGCATTGCTGTAGTCGAAGGTACAAACACCAGTGCATATCTACTATAAAATTTGTTTTGCTTTTTGAATAAACCAGTGTGGCAGTCTAACGCCAAGGCTACACACCCTGTTTTCCCAAAACTAGTAGAACCCCGAGATACGCATCAGTATAGGGTACGTAACCAGGACCGGAGGCCTTGTTTCACAAAACTAAAACCGGTACCGGGCACGATCTAGCTGAGCGTGCCAGTACCAATGCGAAATAGACCACGAGTCTGATCGTAGGCCGTAAGGCCCCCACACATTGGATCGGATCGACTGCTGGTCCTTTATTTTAAGACTGAAATGAACGGTGTTCTACAGTACATATTAGAAAACGATCCAGATTTTCAAATTTGTAGGTGGGCCCGGCTCAGGGGCCTTTGCTTGCGCGCACGCCTGGCTCAAATCTTCACAGGACTGGGGCATGGTCACGGCCGACCAATGCAGGTCTCTACCCCTATTACGTATGCAATAATGAAGTAAATTTTTGTCAGTATCTGCCTACGGTTTACGATAAACAGCGTATCAAGAATAGAGAAAGTGTTTCTATGTGCACGATCACAATCCAAAGATTTAGCCGTCTTGCGGTAATTGTGGTTGTACTAATTTTTGATCGGTGGCAGCCTGGTAACAGAACAGGGTTGCCGATCCAAACATTGTTATTTTTTTTAAAAAAACAGAACGCTTAATTGTCGCACCAAAATTGTATTTTTGCCCAAAAGCGAAATTTGCAGCCCAAAAATTATTTAGTTTCAGTTGATTGTTGCTATTTTTGCCAAAATGTTATGGTATAAACCAGACATGGGCAAAGGGGGGGCTGAGGGGGGGGTTGGCGCCCCATCAAGCTCTGATCTACCCCCATCAGCCGGCCGCTACCCCCCATCAGGAATTTTTGGGAAGAATTTTCTATAGAAAATTATGATATTGAGTAGGCACCGGAGTCGGTTTTAGTACCGTTTGCTACTCATGTACTGTTATACGAAATAATAAATAAATAGATAAATGATAAAAATATGCCTGGAATAGGCGTAAATGAGCTCAAAATAGCTAATTTTAACTTATTTTAATGAAAAATAAGCCAAAAACCCTGATTTTCGCCAAAAATCGGACTTTTTGGCTTACCACCCCCTCAGCCCCCCATCAGGCGCTCCTACCCCCCCTCAGCCCCCCTCAGGAATTGAAAATTCTACCCCCCCATCAGCCGAAATGCTTGAATACATTTTCATATAATGTCCATGACCTTCATCCGCTTCGCCCCTCAGTGTCCATCAAACAGTGCCCCTCTACTAGAACATTGCTGTTTCATAACATAATCCGGGATTTCTGATTCATTTTTGCGCAACTTCATCATCAAATAAATCTTCGCGTCTATATTCTAGAGTTGGCGCCCGGCGGATGCGAACGGGTGCGACTGGTTGCGAAGTTGCGACTGGTTGCGATGTTGCGAAGTTTAGTAGTCGCCAAAAAAGTTACCGATGTTGCCCCCCCCATTTTTTCATTGCGCATAATCAGCTTTACAGTGGAACGTTGCGCAGATTAGGTTGCACAACAGTAGAGAGCTCGGGCCCCCTACGACTTTGGTCATAAAGGCAAAAAGCGCTCTTAAGCCCGGTTCACACTACGAAATAAGAAGTAAGAAATAAGAAATAAGGCGACTGCAATAAGAAATAAGAAATAAGCGGAGCGTTCACACTACGAAATAAGAAATAAGAAATAGCGGCCTTATTTCTTATTTCGTACCGGTTCACACCTACGAAGTAAGAAATAAGAAATAGCCACGAAATAAGAGTTGCGCCGTGCTCAACTTTTTTCATCTGAAATAAAAGTTTTCTTTCACTTTAAGCATATAGCATAATAAAGTCTGAAACGACTGTCTAAAGACGAAAAGCGGTCAGAAACCTATAAGCACTGCCTATAAACGTACAAACCAAGGTTTTTCAGCAGTTGCCTGCTGTTTTACATAGAAATTATGATCTTAAGTAGATTATTGACAAGGGGCCGTCCATAAACTTCGACGTTCAGAGACGGGGGGTGGGGGTACCCGGAAAAACGTCGCAGAACGTCGGAGGGGGGTGGGGGGTTGAGGCAAAACGTTGACGTATTTTTGACCTTTTTTGGTAAGGTTTGACGACTGCAGAATAAGCAAGAATGCAGAAAAAGTCAAACGGTTTTGACACATTTTTGTAGTTGTACAACATATTATGTTAGCGTGATTTGTACTGGGTGTACAAAAGAACAACCCAGCAGATTTTTACTGTAGTAACCGTAAATCTCAACCGATTTGAATAAATCTTTTTTGAATGAAAAACAAATAAATTTTGATTGGTAGAATTTTCGTTAAGATGCTATGCTTGGTTCTCGAGATATTTGCCCTCAAATTTGAAAAGCTGATTTTGGCAATGAACAAGAGTGATTAAAACAACCCAACAGATTTTTTACTACGGCAACCGCAAATCTCAACCGATTTGAATGACTCTTTTTTAACTGAAAGTTAAATGAATTCTTGAAAGATCGGTGAAACGAACTGGTAAATACGTACATTGTATGTGCACAGGCACAATTTTTCTATTATTCCTTTGTGATTACGCAGTCAGAAAAGCAGCTTCAGAATTTGAATGAAAATTCGAAAATTTTATTTCCGGGGGGGTGTGCCTCCCAAACGTCGTAGTTTTTATGGGGGGTGATGATGAAAACGTCGTTAAACGTCGGAGGGGGGTGGGGGTGCAAAATTTTGAATTTTTGAACGTCGTAGTTTATGGACGGCCCCTAAGTTTCAAGGCATTTATGGCCTGTTCACTGCTTTTCGGATTGGATATACCCGTTCTTGACTGTGCGACTTGCAGTTGACTGCTTATGTTCAAAGAACCTACAAAAAATGCGATAAATGCGTACTATCATTTAAGTGTTTTTGGTGTTCCGCCGGTCTACTATGACCATAAATCGCTTACCGGAGTTTTCCACTTATAAGACCTGGTCTTATAACTGGAAAATGCCCAAATTTAGGGTCACTTTTTAGCGCCCTTTTGAAGACCATGGTCTTATAACTGGAAAATGTTATTTCACTGCAAAAAAACATTTTTGGCCAATAGTTGAATTTGTTCTTCACCTAGATGGCTGTTCCAGACATGCCTGACCAGTTTACGCTTGACTTTTAAAACTCTACTTGAAATTACAAGAATATAGGTTGAGTTGAAGCGTAGCAGGTACTGTATTGCGTTCAAAACGAAAATCAGAATTATGTTTTATCTATATTATGTACTTCTGCCTTTGTTTTCTCACGATGGACAGCTTTTGTCCACTTTAAAAACAGTTAATTGTGTGCTAAAATCGGTAAATTAAACTAAGACCATGGTCTTTTAACTGGAAAATGGGTGTCTATGAACCAAGTTTTCTGACCACCTATTTGAAGACCATGGTCTTATAACTGGAAACAAAAACCTATTTAAAGACCATGGTCTTCTAACTATGGTGGTCTTATAAGCGGAAATCTCCGGTAGTTTCCAAAAATTGCTAAGACGAAAAGATTTCTGACGCTTACTATACACTGCAGCTGATTTTTACTGTGCTGATTTCTTATTTCTTATTTCGCAGTGTGAACGCTCCGCTTATTTCTTATTGCAGACGCCTTATTTCTTATTTCTTACTTCTTATTTCGTAGTGTGAACCGGGCTTTATTGGCAAAAAACTTATGAGTCGCTCATTTTACAGATAGATACATCTTATTTTTTGTTCTTCATTCGCTCTCAACAGCTTTATGCTTTCATTCAACTCACAATAAGTCCGATTTTCCAAATTTAGCTTCTGTATTTCACTTCTGAAATATTTATATGAGTTAGAGTACTCGTTCGGAAATGGTGCATACGCGAGTGCAGTATGTTCACAAAGAAACAAGAATAAGCTGACATTTTTATAGACTGCTGGAAACTGTTTGTTCCAGACATAGATGGTAACAAGATAACTGCTTAGCATATCGTACTTAGCATACTATAAAAATTCAGAATCAAAACCTTGCGTTTGCAATGGACCATGTCGGTAAAGCCTATACCACCTGACCCAACCCTACTTCTGTAGCAAACAGGTGCTACGCTTTCACTTTCTTACCGGACCGAATCGGCGGTTACTAAAATTCGCAGCTCGCAGCTTCGCATCCCAGTCGCACCCGTTCGCATCCGCCGGGCGCCAACTCTAAAACATCGATGCGAAGAAAAAAGAAGTAAATAGAAAAAGTTTTCCGACCTCTTTTTCGGTTTTCCTCTTGGGTTTCCAGCAGAGAGGCTGTTGATGTATATTTGATGTGTACAAAGTCTTTGCATTAAATAAAAGATGAGGCGGTCACGTCAACAAGTGCAACGTGGTTCTCCACGATCACAGTCTAAGCAATCGACTGTTGACGCTAGCTTCAACATAGTCGAAGAAGGTACTAATAGAACCTCCATAAATGGCACACTCACGGTGACCTTGAAAGCGTCCCATTTACTGAGGTGTCCTGATTATAGGGGAGGTCGACCATAAAAGTTTTAGAAAATACTTGCTGATAATCGTTTGGATGTTGTTCAATGCTATGATACAACTAAAATATGACACTACTGGACGGTAAATAGGTATCAAACTAAGCAAAAACCGGCAAAAGTTTATGAAACGTCCTATTCATAGAGGGTCACGGCCGGCGTGGGGGAAGGGGGTTTTCCGTCAGGTGGGTGGTTATTGTTGTTGTTGTTGAAGAAGAAGAAAGAAAGTTTATTGTTAGCAAATGAAATACAGTATACGCCCAACAAACCGGACTGCAACACAGAGCGGGCTGGGCCGCTAAACGGCTACCAATGCCCTACCCTTCAAATAAGGTGTTAAGTCGTAATCGTCTAGAGCTTTACGAAAGCTGCGTGCGGACCTACTTTCTACTATGCCATTAGGTAAACTATTCCAGATTGAAATAACTCTCACAGCAAAGAAGTGTTTTCGCAAATCTAATCTGGCTTTAGGCAAGTACAATTTGTACATGTGACCTCGGGTAGACGTATAATGAGCATAAGCAAAAATGGCCTCAGCAGGAACATCCACCAATCCATGTAAAATTTTATATACCATGACAAGGTCTATAATAATGCGTCGTTTCTCTAACGACTCAAGTTTTAGAACAGATAAACGTTCAGCGTATGGAAGAGACTCGAGACCGGGGACACGTCTGGTAAACAATCTTTGAACTCGTTCCAACAAGTCAATATCTTTCAAGAGATAAGGGTTCCAAACTTCACTAGCATACTCTAGCTTTGGACGGACAAATGTTTTAAATAATTTCACCAAAAATGAATTTGTCCTGGTTTCAAACGACCGGAAAATTAAGTTGTTGTATCTACCCAGGAAACTGCAGCTAACAGGAACCAGCTGCGTTCCCGGGAAAGGTGTTACCATTTGGGGACTAGCCAGGGTCGACCTGGGGCCGTATTTATAGTCCACTCTACATTGACCCCGAAGGGTATGCAGAGATGCCCCGGCCGGAGGCGGTAACCTCAGTGCTCATCTAATGCAGATCCCGCCGAATCTTTTCAATAAAATCAACGAAGTGCACTGCAGGCATCTGAATGAACAGTTGCTGCCGATCTGTGAGCTACTCTGTACTCTCTTCCTGCATTCTGATTCGGTCTCTTCATTTTGCAAACTCATTTTTGTTAGTCGTTTCTTTCTGTTCTGTTAAGGTTATTCTCTAATATTCTGACAAATTAACAAATTTTCGACCTCATTTCGCTTTGATTTTGCTAAAAAAATAAAGTATATATCAGTTAAAGATCAAAACTGAGTTTCAGTAAGGAAAACTATGAAAATAAGCCGAAAAGTGCTAAATTTGGCTGCCGGACCTTGTGTCTCTTCCTTCTCTATAGCAGTTGGCTACTCCTAGACCGAAAGGACGAAAAATTACAACAACAACAACAACAACAACAACAACAATGATTTGGACTCAGCCGATTATTTTAACGAAAAAAAGCGGGCCTGGCCGAAAATTCTGCCCCGAGCGCATCCTTAGTTCGATTTAATGCGAAATTTTAGGCCCAAAATTTGCCAGTTTCAGTTAATAATAATAATTGCTTTTCCCCTAAAATGTTAGGGGTAAATACAATACACTGCCAGGCTTCCTTCCTCGGTTTCTGCAGCATTGCATACCCAAACGCGTTACCCAAATGTCATTCATCTGCTCCGCTCGCACCATCACACATACTATGCCCTCACAACTCTACGTTTTGCTGTCTCGTAACGTAATCCGACATTTCTGATTCTATTTTCGCGAAATTATATCAACAAGTAAATCTTCGCATCGATGTTTTAGAGTTGGCGCCCGGCGGATGCGAACGGGTGCGACTGGGATGCGAAGCTGCGAATGGCTGCGAGCTGCGAATTTTAGTAACCGCCCATTTACAGTCATAAAAACCCGATTCTGAATCTATGTTAGCTTAGATTTAGGTTTGTTGTCAGGCCACCAAAAGGCAGTGATGACAAGTAGATAAATGGGTAGCGTAGCATCGTGGGATGGGAAGGCAAAGGGAGTCTGTGTGCAAGGCCACAGAATACGAGCTCTTCAGCTTTAGCTTGCCAGGGATGGACTTGCACAAAGACAAAGTAAGGTTTTTATCTATTTCGACTTATTGAATGAAACAATTGCGACAAGCAATCGTTTCCAGCATGAGCTATTGCGCTCATTTTGCCCTTAGTACTGCTTATTCTCCCTTCTCTTATGGTGTAACTAGCGATTTACCAACTTTCCTACTTTTGATGAGGCGATTTGTGACATTGGAAAACCCGCAAAACTTGGTGTACCACTGTGTACCACAGCGTACCGCACGTCTGCACCGTTTCAGTTTTTCTGGGGAGGCGATTTGTATACGCGCCGACGAAATTGGGGCGTCGTCACTGAATGTGGCCAATAAAAATTCAACTGAAATTGTCGCCGAGTATTTCTGCGACTGAAACTACGGCGCGTTGCAAATGTAGTGATTAGAGAGTGTTAACATGCATTTTGTGAGAAAGTCAACTTGGATGTTCAAGCAACTTTTTTTCGCGGATTCGGCTGGTATCCAAATATGTTAAAATAGATGTCAAACGAACACCAACGGTACATGTTCGAAAACCAGCGACCCCCTAGAACCGGAGCTGTACCCCCTCAAAGTTGGGTCGGTAACCCCTTTTCGGCCATTTTCTCGACATTTACTCAAACGATCACCATTCACTCGTTTCTCAAGAGTAAGAACAGGCGTGCACATGGTTGGATAGCCCTGACAGTTGCCTTTCAGACGCTGCACACAGCGCTTCCGGAACGTACCCGGTTAGCGAGATATTCTCCGAAAACTACGAAATTTAGCGAAATTCCGACTCGATTTTTTTCCAAAAAATCGCTGTAACTTCTGCCATATATGCGGGGTCAAGCTGATTTTTGCTAAAAAGATAAAACAGTCAGGCACTTAACGCCGTTTATGGTACCGACACCATATAAGGTGCCGGTACCATATATGGTACCGGTACCGAGGGTAGTGGTACCATATATGGTACCGTCACCATATATGGTACCGGTACCATATATGGTACCCCCACGTTCGGGGCCTTTGGTGGCACCATATATGGTACCGGCACCATATATGGTGACGGTACCATGTATGGTGCCGGTACCATATATGGTACCGGTACCATATATGGTACCACCACTCCACTTATTCGAAGAGGTACCATATTTAGTGCCGGTACCATATATGGTACCACCACGCTCGGGGACTGTGGTGGTACCATATATGGTACCGGTACCATATATGGTGCCGGCACCTTATATGGTACCGGTACCATATATGGTACCGGCACCATATATGGTACCCCTACCATCGAGCACTGTGGTGGTACCATATATGGTGCCGGTACCATATATGGTGACGGTACCATATATGGTACCGGTACCAGAGAGGGTACCGGCACCATATATGGTACCCCTACCTTCGAGCACTGTGGTGGTACCATATATGGTGCCGGTACCATATAAGGTGCCGGTACCATATAAGGTGCCGGTACCATATATGGTACCCCTACCTTGAGGCACTTGATTTTCTGTCATTAAACTCAATTTTTAAACGAAAGAAAGGTGAAAAAGTTAGGCATGTTTTAAGTCTGAATTTCGATTAGTAAGCGATAAATTCAATTTGGGAATTTTTGGTCCCGTACATAGTCAAGCATGCCCATTTTCAGAGGGCTGAGGACTCTTCAGTCATGACTGAAGTGTCTAGTACAGTAAACCTTTGTAGCTCAAACAAAAATGAAAGGTGTTAAATTTATTTACAGACGATTCTGAACGTTTTTGGAGACGTTTTCTTTTCGATTCCAACTCACAACCCTGCGATCTTTTCCGGCGCTCAACCAACTTCCCCACCCTTCTCTGAACTTTGTAGTTTATGGTTGGCCTCTTACATTGTCTTACGAAAAAAACAGATTCGGTTGATCGAATGCATGTACCAACCACCCATGCCCATGCCTAACTTTTTCACCTTTCTTTCATGTAAAAATTCGGGTTCTTAAAATACTCTTCAGCCACTTTTGGCGCTCTAACTCTTTTGCAACCCCTATAGTGGCATATTTTATTGCAGAATTTCGTAGAGCTATCATTGCTCTACATTTTGGTTAGTGGAACGTTTGCCTATCAGCTTGCGTTTACGAGAAAATTGAGTTTAATGACAGAAAATCAAGTGCGAAATTGGCCTCAACGTAGGGGTACCTTATATGGTACCGGCACCATATATGGTACCACCACAGTGCTCGAAGGTAGGGGTACCATATATGGTGCCGGTACCTTATATGGTACCGGCACCATATATGATACCACCACAGTCCCCGAGCGTGGTGGTACCACATATGGTGCCGGCACTAAATATGGTACCTCTTCGAATAAGTGGAGTGGTGGTACCATATATGGTACCGGTACCATATATGGTACCGGCACCATATATGGTACCGTCACCATATATGGTGCCGGTACCATATATGGTGCCACCACAGGCCCCGAACGTTGGGGTACCATATATGGTACCGGTACCATATATGGTGACGGTACCATATATGGTGCCGGTACCATATATGGTACCACTACCCTCGGTACCGGTACCATATATGGTACCGGCACCTTATATGGTGTCGGTACCATAAACGGCGTTAAGTGCCTGACTGTAAAATGCAAAATGCCAAACAAAATTAACCTATTTCGGAGGCAAATTTTTGGGGGTGGGGGGTGTTTTGCAATTTGAAGCCAGTCAAAAAATATTTTTTTTTGCTCAGAATAAAAAACAAAAACACAATTCTGGTGCAGTTTCTCCCGCTGATTACGAATATGAACTCGTTTTGGCTGGATTCCTTTTGGTTCGGGAGAAATTTGCATCCAAATCTTCGAGTGGCTGTATTTCTAAAGTGGCACTGCTCATTAGCATGAGCAAGAACCATGCTACAACGCAGTTTTTCTTATGTAGTTTTTGATGCTGATTCTGAAGATAATCATATTTTTTATCTAAGTTGAGCAGTTCTGAAGATATGGGCATTTTGAGAATTTGCGAACAAAACCGTTGCAGTTGGTATGCAATGGTGGTTTGAAATGTTACTCAATTCTGTCATATGCTAGATACGGAGCCATGGAATTAGCATCACCTAATGCAGTTTTTGCCGCTGATTATGAAACTTACCTCTATTTTTCAATCGGACGGCTTCTGAGTGAGTTACTTAGGCCTGGTGTCCTGTCATCCACATTATAAGAAATTTATCAAACAGGTGCGTGAAATAGCAACTGTTATATGCAGTTTTCTTCGCTGATTCAGAATATGACCTTATTTTCGCGCTACAATGACCTTGTCACGAGTTATAGACCTCTAAAGTTACTTCAATATCCATGCTTTCAGGAGTGGTAATCTGGAAATAGATAGTCTGTGCTTTGGCACTTGTGAAGTGAATTATCTATCAGAAAATAGTGTATCCGAACTATTTTCGACCGCTGATTTATAAAATGACCTTACTTCTGCTCTACAAGCCTTTCATTTTAAGGTTTTGTCATATTCTTGTGAAAGAAGTGCAGAAAGTTGTATCTTAAAATCAATAGCTTGTAGAGCAGAAGTAAGGTCATTTTATAAATCAGCGGTCGAAAATAGTTCGGATACACTATTTTCTGATAAATAATTCACTTTACAAGTGCCAAAGCACAGACTATCTATTTCCAGATTACCACTCCTGAAAGCATGGATATTGAAGTAACTTTAGAGGTCTATAACTCGTGACAAGGTCATTGTAGCGCAAAAATAAGGTCATATTCTGAATCAGCGAAGAAAACTGCATATAACAGTTGCTATTTCACGCACCTGTTTGATAAATTTCTTATAATGTGGATGACAGGGCACCAGGCCTAAGTAACTCACTCAGAAGCCGTCCGATTGAAAAATAGAGGTAAGTTTCATAATCAGCGGCAAAAACTGCATTAGGTGATGCTAAGTCCATGGCTCCGTATCTAGCATATGACAGAATTGAGTAACATTTCAAACCACCATTGCATACCAACTGCAACGGTTTTGTTCGCAAATCTCAAAATGCCCATATCTTCAGAACTGCTCAACGTAGATAAAAAATATGATTATCTTCAGAATCAGCAGCAAAAACTACATAAGAAAAACTGCTATCTAGCATGGTTCTTGCTCATGCTCATGAGCAGTGCCACTTTAGAAATACAGCCACTCGAGGATTTGGATGCAAATTTCTCCCGAACCAAAAGGAATCCAGCCAAACCGAGTTCATATTCGTAATCAGCGGGAGAAACTGCACCTGAGAATTGTGTGTTTGTTTTCATTCTGAGCAAAAAATATTTTTTGACTGGCTTCAAATTGCAAAACACCCCCCCCCACCCCAAAAATTTGCCTCCGAAATAGGTGAAATTTGAATGGCATTTTGCATTTTATCTTTTTAGCAAAAATCAGCTTGACCCCGCATATATGGCAGAAGTTACAGCGATTTTTTGGAAAAAAATCGAGTCGGAGAAATATCTCGAGTAAAAGAAAAAATATCTCGGTGATTTCACAAATTTAAGCAACTGTGTAATTTTAACGGTTTTAGAATATTCGGTACTATTCGGTTTGAAAAATACCGAATTCATACCGAATATGTTCGGCCGGCGACTGTGGTGGTACCATATATGGTACCGGCACCATATATGGTACCCCTACCAATGGCCATGAGTGCTGGTACCATATATGGTACGAAATCTGAACAGAGTGTTACCATATATGGTACCGGTACCGGTAAGAACGCGAAGGTAGGGGTGCCAATTATGGTACCGGCACCTTATATGGTACCGTATGTACCATATATGGTACCACCACAGGCCCCGAACGTAGGGGTACCATATATGGTGCCGGTATCATATGGTGACGGTACTATATATGGTGCCAGTACCTTATATAGTGCCACCAC
>JASANB010006987.1:0-74567 GCA_030248155.1 Sabatieria punctata
TCCCAAAAACTGCGTTTTGGGCCATAGCCACAACTAGTTGCAGTCACAGTTGCTCTGCTGTAGGCATAGGGTCTCCAATGTGCAAACATTTTTTCCACAGAAATTTGCCACTTCATCTTTGTCTGAGTTGTTTCTAACTTGAAGATTTCTCTCAATGTGTGAAATGGCCTCCTCCAATGTCAAGCAGTCTGATTTAATTTTACAGTGGAAAACTTGCAAAGTGCCACCTACCTGTAGTACTGTTTCAAGCTTGTTTGTACTTGTCTTGTGCGGTGGCCCTGGCGCTTGAGAAAGTCAGTGCAAAACCAGGCCTGACCTCTCTAACAAACTGGTGGTGGAAATGGTCAATGAGCTGAGGGTTCCGGTCTACACCTACACCATGGAATAAAAATGCATAAAGCGAGTCGATTTAGGAATGGCAGGTAAACTGCAGGTGGAAGCGTGTAACACAAATAACTTTCAAGCAAACTGGACAATGTCCACTGTCAATTCATACCATGATCTGTATGCTAAGCTGATTATTAGCATTATGTAGTACTGACTCATTGATTTTCGGATATTTGTATGAATAGTATCAGCAACAGGTGGTTGGTCAATCAATCTCTGCTAATTTTTTTTGGTAACACATAGTTCGGCGTTTCACTCTTGATCAAAATTGGATAAATAAGGAATTATACATCAGTCCTTTGTAAAGCCGTGAGTTCGCTGGATATATTTGCTGTCCCTTCTGCTGCTGCTGCTATTCGACATTCTGACATGTCCCATTCATCATTGATCATTTATTGTACTTGGATCTCCGTCTCCTGCTCATAACAGGCAAGTCTTTGGACAGCTTGTGGGGCGGATTCGGTAGGTCAGACAGAAATAAACTTTGCAAGCTGAGGTGGAACAGCAAAGGCGAGCTGAAAATAACACAAAGCAAGAAAATCTATCTAGCATGACAGCCTTACAAAGACCGCACGCGCTACTAATGGAGACGGCCCGCTAGCAGGTCATACCCGATTTAGGTATGAATTTGCCGCAAAAGTTTGAATGGTCGTATCTCTTGAAGGAGATGTCGTACAGTAAAAAATGGGTCATTTTTGGATCTAGCGAAGAAATTTATATCTAGTAGAACAGAGCCAAAGCAATAATAGCGGCTCTAATCAACGCAGTCTGTTTTGAAGGTCAAAACAGAGTGAGAGCTGTAAGTGCAGATTTGCCGCGAAATTTTGAACGGCCATAACTCGGGAAGCAGACCTCCTAGAGCAAAAATGAAGTCATTTTTGGAATCAGTCGGAAAAAGTACATCCGGTGAGCTGGTCAGAAATATAATTTTGGGCCTGGATAAAAAAAATGATTTTTTGAGCACCACCAAAATTGCACTTTTTTGCAGTAGTGTTTTTCAACTGGCCATAACTCACGAACGGGAGGTCGTAGCTCAAAAATGAAGTTAGTTTTAAACTCAGCAGGCTAAAATAGATCTAGCAAACTGCCTCGTGACTCGGTTTAGGCTAGCCATCAAAAGATATGCTCACCAGGGGGCATTGATTTTCGGAATTTTGGACTTGAATATCTCCCGATCCAGGCCGAGTCTAGCCAAACGGAGCTCATATTCGCAATCAGCTCATTAAACTGCATCAGATAGACTACTTTAAAGTTAATTTTGAGCAAAAAATTTTTTTTCGGAAACCTTTGAGGGGGCCAAACACCCCCCGCATCACCCCTTGGATTTTGACCAATTTGTGTGGATTATGTTTGGCCAGTTATGAGCTAACTTTGAAGAAAGTTCCAGGTGGCCCACGCTTCTGTGGCTGGAGTTATGGGCGAATATTTGCAAAAAATGGAGGGTGCATTTTTGTCATTTTTGGCACATTTCGGAAAATAACTCGCTAACCAGGTACGATACAAAAAAATTTGAGTGGGGGATTTAAAGTATTTTGAAATAGCTATCGATTGGTGGGCATGCGAAAGCTGTCGGTTTAGAAATGCGCAAACGGCACACGTTTGAATTTGGGTCGTTAGAGGTCCAAAAATTGGCCAAAAAACGGCTGGCGAGCCAACTTTGAGGGGGTGTAGCTCCGGTTCTAGGGGGGTATTTTTCTTCTAATAGGCGCCGAAGGTCATCGTTCGTGGTCTAGTATATGCTCATAAAATTTTAGCCGAATCGGTGAGATGACCCTACTTGCCGTCCCTAAGCTGACTTTCTCGCGAAATGCATGTTAATGTTCCTTCAGTTAAACTAATCGATTTCTACTATATATTGAGAGCCCGTGCAGTTAAAAGGTCTATCGAATCGAAACCAAGCTGTGCAGCCGATTTTTCAAAATCGCACTGGAGAGCTGAAATTTGCAGTGATTCCGGAGCGTAAAAAATTATAACAGAGCAACGCGTCCACAGTCAAACAGCAAGTTGACATCTATTTTGCACAAACACTAATCTGCGCAAGATCAGGGAACCTTGCGCGTTACACAATTTTTAATTTCTACAGATCAAGCAATGTTTTGGTCACATAGATATGTGCATTATTTAAATATGACCATCTTTCAAAAAGTGTCACATACAATTCACCTTAGTCAGTCTGGCACTTAATGCCGTTTATGGTAGCGACACCATAAACGACGTTAACTGTCTGACTGTTAGATATCACCAAACACGAAGCGTCTTAAACCAAGCCTACAAAGTAAGCAGCGTCTTAGTACATGACAAAAGGAAAGCCCAAGCCAGCGCCCTTGCCAGCTTTGTAACCGCACATGACAAAGTTTCCAGCCACAGGCGTAAGCACAGTCCATTCTACTCGGTTGACTAAGATGAAGCCACTGTGAACCCGGAAGTTCAGTCGGCCGGCCACCAGCTTTTCGGAGAAACTGGCATAGATCACTGATTTGCTCAGCAATGTTCGCTGTTCATAAGCCAGCCACACCACTCGGTGGCGTCCTAAGTAGTTACATAGGTCAAATAGAATCGGCTTGTCCATGTGCATTACCGGTTCCACGTTTAGGTCTCGGCCCAGCATACTCGACCACAGTCTCTCCTGAGTTGGCACTGACCCCTGGCACCGTGCCTCGTTTGGCTATGTGTCCAGGGACGTTGATTACCATCCACAGCAACACCTCCCGATTGGTTGGCGATCGTTTGGAGGGTGAATCCAGATCTAAAGCTCGCATGGCTGTGCTCTCCTAGTAAATCGATAAGCCTACATACCATACATGACCAGCGTGTAGAATTTTTCCTCAGCTGCAGGCCACAACACTTTGGCTGGCAGAGACCTCATCTCAACTTCAAATGCTCCGTTCCCCAGATAGATGTCCTTTCTGCCTTCAGCGTGTCGGTAGACCACCTCCACCAAACATGGAGGGGGTTGCGGCAAGGAATCGGGCACGATTTCATAGTCTTCAAATCGTTCTGGCACTATGCTGGCACATGCTTCTACCTTGATTTGTACAGAAGCTTGCGTAGTCGTTCTGGAATTGTTGGGTTGAAAAAATATAACTTAAATTCAATATACGTTGGTGGTTGTGTGACGATTATTGGAGGTGGTGGTCGAGTCGGTGGTCTGGTCCGGACAGTCGGAGGAGGAACAATGGTTCTGCCAGGACAAGGGCAGTACTGTGCATCGTCCCCTGGTCTTCCTTGTGGCCCTGGGCGCCCCGGCTCACCACTCCTGCCTGGTTGCCCACTTTGTCCTAAATTCTTGTGCAAATACTACCCACTATCATGATACGATCGATTTAACTTGGCAATGAATTTGACTTTGACCTTTGGCGTGGTAACTTGAACTAAATAGTTTACCTGGTGGTCCCTGTGGTCCAGGATTTCCTGGGTTTCCACGGTTGCCCAAGTTTCCAGGTGGACCGGGGCGACCTTTTGAGCCTGGTGGGCCAGGTGGACCTCGAGAACCTAGAAACAGCTTGCTTTACAAGCTGAGCCAACTGCAGTTTTACTGTACCTGGTCTTCCCTTTCCACCTCGTGACCCACCCCTGCCAGGTGAGCCAGGTGAACCTCCATTTCCAGGACTTCCTGGAGGTCCAGGAGACCCTGGTTGGCCACCAGGACCTTGAGCACCAGGGTTTCCTGGGTTTCCAGGCGAACCCAGATCACCTCGGTTGCCCTGAAACAGTGAAAGGATGGGGACTGAAGGACATAGAAACCAGATCACACTGGATTTCCAGGAGAACCGTTCCTTCCCGGTGGGCCAGGCCGCCCGGGGGGACAAGTTCTGCATCCTGAGATAGCTGGGTAGATGGTAACAGCGGGTGCTTGACCAGGTAAGCCGGGCTCTCCACGACCACCATTATTTCCAGGATTGCCAGGTTCTCCTGGAGCTCCGGCAGGCCCCGGCGGGCCAGGAGGGCACGTGTTCACCCCTCCGCATCGGCAGACGCCTTGCACTTGTCGTGATTGCCGTCTTGATGGTTCAGGTTGCTCGTTTAGCAGTGAGTGCCAGCTGTTGTCTGCTGCTGCCTGAAGTTTTGGTCAATCACCGAAACCGTGATTGTAAAGAAAAGCGCGATAGAGCGTTTTTGCCTGCCTTTTTCTAGTTTTCTAGACTACAAGAAAAAATTGGCTAGCCTTGTGTTGTTTGATTGCAATTACGAGTTGTAATAACAAGGATTTGCAAGCTAAATTACGTTAAACTCATCCATTTCGAGTCGCATGAATTGATGGATGGAGCTGACTCTGTTGTGCAAGTAGGGCACAAACAGACAACAAGCCAACAATGATATCAACGACAAGCCACTAGCTAGATACGCTGCCAATCGGCCCATCCTGATTTCTACCTGCCGGTAGGGTAGACCTAGTCGAAACTGACTGACGAATGAGCGAGTCTGGTTTTCAAGGCACCAGGAATCCGGTTTTTGGATCGTGCCAAAAATGGTAATCTAGCCTTAAGCAACAACTGCCCACCGCATTCTTAAAAGCGTGAGCTACGGCGATTGCAACCCTCCGAAGACGTGCAGACAGCTATTTTGCAAACGTAGAAAAAGGTGATAAATGTTGTAGAGGCAGTTGTTGATGTTTTTCCAAAATTACAGGCCACCAAAATCGGCCTCCTCTGGGGTCTCATAAACTTGCTCATAAACAACTTACGACAGCGGCTGACCCAAATTTTGAAAGAAGATCGACTGCTTTTTGAACGTTGTCACAGTCGTTCAGAAAGATTGAGTAATTGCAGACGACGGTTTGATCGCGCAGAAAAACGGTGCTCAAATCCTTCGCAGACGAAATTTCTAATTCAGGCGACAGCACCCAATTCTTGTCTGGCTACAGTCGCGAATAGAAAACAACTTTTGCTCGGGTCCAGCAAATGCATTCTTCAAACTACATATGACCCCAGTCGTTACCCCAGCGTACAGTACCTTATACCAAAGTGTTGCTAATTAATGTAGCACTACAATATCTAAAAAACATAGGAGGTTCTGGGGCGGTCCCAGACAGAGCTAAGTGGGGTGGGACTCCAAAAAGGGATTGAGAAGTATTTCAAACGTGTAAGTCGAACGACCGCACCGTACTTTACTTAGATTGTTAAATAGTCTTAAACGCTAGAACAGATCGCCTAAAGTGGGTTTTTTAACCGTGACCTAAAGCATACATGTAACAGGTCATCCGCCGATGGGGGGAGGGGGGTTGGGGGGGGGGTCTGGGCCAAAATTTTGGGGGCGGGGGTGGGCACTAAAAAACGCTCAAAAAATCGAGAAAAATCGCAATTTTTTGGCTAAACATTGCCAAAAATCGCTAATTTGGGCTGAAATACAGCTAAAAAGTGCTGTTTTGCAGGCGATTTTGGCAATTTTTGCGTGCGGAAGTGTAAAAAATTGCAAAAATTTGCTCGAAAATTTACTTGCCAGAAAATCGGAGGGGGGGGTCGGTGAAATCGTCTCGGGGGGGGGGGCATCTGGGGGGTCTGGCCTAAGTCGGGTGGGGGGGCAGACCTCCCCAGACCCCCTGTTACATGTATGACCTAAAGTCAGATTTCAAGCACCGTTCGGTGGTCCTTAACTTCGATGGGCGCCGAATTCTCAGATACAGGAAGAGAATTGTGGGCTGATCCAATTACCTAACTGGATTCCTAAATACCCCTAACCTTTTGTTACACACCGCCCAAAAAATCGTATCGGAAATCCGCCAAATCGGTATCGGCCGCCGATAAATTTATCGGGAAAAACTATCGGAAAACCGATAGACCTTTGGCAGGCATGGCAAAAAATGGGCAAACCCTTCCGTCGATATTGGTATCAGTTTAACGCGCGATTATTACACAAACGATAGTTACTATCGAAATTGGCCTATTTCCGATCCCAACTATCGGTATCGGATTTGGGGCAGCGGACATGTTTTGGGCGGCCGCCGCCCAAAACATGACGGCTCCTGTAGGAGCACGTGTGTAACAAAGGGCTAAAATGACCGATGTAACCTAACGTTTTCTAATAAAGAATTTGGTGGAACGTTAGGTTCAGGCTTAGGCTTAGGCTTCAGAAGCTTAAGTGCTGTTTATACTCCGACTGCAGTAGCTACTGCAATAGCTCCTACTGCGGTAGGTTGGCCGACTCCTTCATTAGTCTTCAGTAGGAGTATAAACATGTTTTCTATTTCCTACTGCAGTAGGTCGCCGGAGAGGCGCATTTATGTGAGGTTTTTCTGCAATTTCAAAAACATTAAATGTTTCAAATTTTGAGGTATGAATTATAGGTTTCTGGGGCCCTGCAGAACATTTTTTGTTTTTAGTCCGGTCAGAAGACTTTTTTCAACAGAAACCAGCAACATTTCACTTCCGACGACTGTCGTCGGTCCGTTATTTTAGGCAAAACTTGAGTTCCACTCCAAGTTTATTAATAAAATAAGACAGATAGGTGTTGTTAGATGTTGTAAAAGCATCCTGGCTGTCCGGGTGATTACCGATCACTACCAAAACGTCGATCACTACCAAAACGGTCGAGTCTGCAAACGTTTCTGGTGTCGAGTGGTTATTGACGGGTTCTGCGTGTGCGCATGACACTATAAAATGTTTTCTGCTGCCATTCTAGTGCCTTTCTGAGGTAAATCCATAATTTTTTCTCATATACAGTAGATCCCGTGTGAAAATTAGAATAATTTCTTTTTTCGTTGGCTTTAGTTTTACCCCGGGAGCCGGCGCGGCTGTTTTCTATTCTGCTCGGACGACTGCAGTAGTGAATCTGATTGAGACTAAGGTTGGCGTATATTCGCCAGACTGTAAAAAAGAGGCAGAGACTGGCGAAAAACTACTGCAGTAGTGTGTCTTCAGTAGGAGTATAAACAGCGCTTTAGGGTCAAGCTCAGACATGGGCTAGCATTTCGGCTGAGGGGTGGGGGGTAGGGACGGCTAAGGGTGGTTTTGAGGGATGGTAAGCCAAAAAGTCCGATTTTTAATTAGAATCAAGGTTCGACTGGAATAATATATTTTTCGCTAAAATAGGTTAAAATAAGTTATTCTGACTTCAGTTACACATAATCTAGGCATACTTTTATCATTATTTTCAATACAAAATTCTTGCTAAAAAGTCCTGAGGGGGTAGGTCAGAGCCTGAGGGGGTCAACCCCCTGAGCCCCGCTTTATCCCTGTCTGGTCAAGGTTAGGCTTAGACTTTATGGCTCGGAAAACCATGTGAACATTGTTTAGTTTATTAGTTTCAGCACAATAGTGACACTACTATTCACAAACAGCTCACAGCTTCAATTTGACGCTCAAACACTGATGTAACTTGTAGTTGTGGAGCGTAGCGCTGAGAAGCTTGCGCGAGGTTGGCTGCACTGGCCAACGACTTTTTGCCAATTCGGCTGGTGGACAGAGATTCCAATTCAGTGATTTGCTCCCCACACAGCACGCACATAAAGTGTCGTCTGGTCGGGTTGGAGCAGAGCAACAGAAGGTAGGGATTGACCCAGGAGTAGGCATCGAAGATTACATTTTCAAATGGTCGCAGTGGGTACAACTGAGTGGCTGAGCTGATTGAGGCCAGTTTGATACAGTAGACCCCGCATACTGTAGTCAGGACACTTTGCACGCAACCAACGCTAGCTAGCTTGAGCTCAGTCAGAGCTTTACGCTCCGAACGACGCGTGCTCGAGGTGATGGTGAAGCGATGTTGTCGCATATGGGAAAAAGCCAGTCCGTAACAGACAGCGCAGATGAAACCTATGCCCAGACACCACCACAAGCACAGTTGGAACTGATAGGTCTAAATAACTGATTATAGTGCAATGGAAGCCTATTCAACACACTGTCCATACTGGAGACTGTGTGCTATTCCAAAACAGCAAAAGCACATGGCTGTTGGAGTAGTTGAGGCTGCAGTAGTGGTAACCAAGCAAGCTTTGCGGTACTGTCGGTATGAATGGAATCAGCCAATGGCTGAGTAGTAACACCCGTCGGGACGCTTTGGTCCAGCGCTGCAACACATTTAAGTGACACACGGTTATGCTTGCGTGAACACCAACAAGCAAACGAACGAATCAACAACTAAGTCAACGGCCGACCAAGCTTTGAACCCGCACATGCCACACATACCTACATACATGTTTAAAAACGATGACACTTAGCCGGTTGAGTGCAGTCAGCAGAACACCAGTTTTCTGAGCATAGGTAGTAAACCACCAAAGAATAGCAGCAGTTTGAGCTAAATGAGGACTGTGCATCATGGCTAGGTCGTCCATCCACAGCCATCGCAAGTATACAAAGCGCACGAGCGACCAGCTGACGATTTGGTGTGAGATGTCGAAAATGCCGATTGAAACGAAGAGAGAGAAGAATGAGCCGTTGAACGGCGACTTACGCCCAAACTTTACTATGGTCCAGAGCAGAATCACATAGACTGGCAGAGTTATCAACGCTACCACGAGCAGCACTAAGTCAAGGGCTATCGACATCTTCTCTTTTGCACAGATTATGTTGGTTGTCAGCGTGTCAAAACATCTGCAACAAAATGCATAGCAAGTAAACCTCTGGTTCAAATGTGTTCAGATGCAGATCAATCAAAGCCTCTTGATCTTATGATCTCAAACATACCGCTAAAGTCTCGGTCCGGTGCTTTATGACTATGTTATCGTTCGAAATTCTGCAGACCTACTCTTAACCCTTCCGGTACCTTATGTTTACTGCCGTTTTTGGTTGCTTAAGTAGTCGAAAATCGAACTTCCGAGCATGGTTCTGATGCAGTGTGACCTGACGAATCGATTAGTATGCATAACATAAAATTGATCGAAATGCTCAGTGAAAAAGTTGAAAATTAGAGAACTACTAATCAGTGTTGTACACAGTGCCAACACTGCCCCAAAAAGCAAAATAACAGTGATTTTGGAATCCAGTAGATATATTTTGGTTGTATCATCTATTTTCGGGCAGGTGCTGCCAAGTTATACTTTGAATTCCATGGAAAGCAAGCCATTTTAACCGAAAATCAGTGGTGAAAACCAGAAATTTTCATTATGCATGGGTAAAACGTGATCGTACAATGTAGAAGGAAGTTAAGCACACCAATCGATTCATCAGGTCAACTCATGCTGCATCTGAAATCGTGCTAGGTAGTTCGATTTTCGACCATTCAAGTGACCAAAAATGGCAGCAAACATAATTTGCCGGAAGGGTTAAAAATACTGTAGGTCTGTAAAATTTCGACACATAAAGCATCAGACCGAGACGTGGGCGGTATTTTTGAGATCATCAGATCAAGAGGCTTCGAATTATGTGCATCTGAACACATTTGAACCAGTGGTTTACATGCTATGCGTTTTTTGAAACATCAGCAATGATGAAGAAACCTTTGAGCAAAAATGCATGTCATGTTCGGCGCCCTATTTCTTCGTTTGAATCGACCGATTTAGGTGCTGGTGGCACGTTTTCTATTCTACTCGGCCAGAGCTTTCTATTGGCATGAGTAGGATTGGCAGCTAACCCTAACTTCACTGGTGCAAAAGATAGGGCCACTTTTCTAATGGCCAAAAAATGTTGTCTCTCCTTCCGTCACAAAAAACGTCCAAATTTGGCTAGAACAAACTTTAGCACACCATCAGAAAGTCCATTGTCTCAGCTACACAAATCAGCAAACCGCATCGCGATAGCTTTTGAAATGCGTGAATGACAGCCGATTAAAGAGCGGCCGCAAAAAGTTGCCCGGGTCATATTGGAGATGGAGAAACAGTACATTTCAATTCATGGTTCATTAGTGGATTGCATACTTGTACATGCCAAGTTCAATTATTATGTCCGAAATAGCCGATTTTGCAGCAGGTCACAAATAATTTGTTAATCTAGTTTTGTTTGTCACACCTATACAAGTCGATTGATGGGTCGCCATTCCATAATAATTTTACATAAATATGACAGTAGAAAGCTGTCACAGTCTCTGTGATCAGCTACTAATCAGGGCACAACGCAAATTTGACTCATGACTTCATTATCTTTTAAATGAAGCCAGAAGCCTCGCGTCAGAAAGCATTAAGCAAGTCAAGCAGAATTGTACAATGTATACAAGAGATACTGTGTAAGAATTGACCATGTTCTGCTCTTTGCAGTGTATAACTGCTGAAAGGCAATTTATATAAAATTTCACGGGTTTTCAACTTTCAATGCCCAAAAACTCAATTTCCCCTTTTTTTCTCGATTTTTTGTGCGCTCGAAAGCGAATAGATAGAGCTATATTTCCATGAAATAATTATCGGGTTGGGAGTTGTAGGGGAGTCAAATCGGGTCTGGAAGGGATTCGAAAAAAGTGTTTGTCAGAAATCTGGTCCAGTAGGGTATCGTTTGAAAGAGAACGCTCTTTTGATTCTAAATATGCTTTTCCGAGTTATAAGCCGAAAGCTGAGGTTGGGTCGAAAAAGTGATCCTCTAAAAATTGGCCGGGAATGTGATGTGATAAAATGTCTTTTTAGGTCAAATTAAACCAAAACCAAAATTTTAGCCAAATCGGAGACAAAAAGTTGAGATTTGTCCGGAAAGAGTCGATACTTATAAAAACCGGCTCTTAAGAACGACGCATTACGGTACCTACAGTACTTATCAGTGTCGATGGAATATTAGTGTCGGCATTGAACATTCGAACGGTCACTACAGAACAGACTACTGACCAGGAGGGGAGCTGTCGGCCTAGGTAAGAGAAAACTTGGACTAATTTATCAAATGGCAGAGGTTTAGGCTAGATGACAGGATCCTTAGCAACTGACACAGGTTCGGCTGAGTTATTGAGCCTGGCTGAGCCGAGCCGGGCAGGGCTACCGAACATAAGACCATATGGCAAACTAATTGAAAGCAGAGTTGATTAGCCCAGAGCCGAAATCAAATTACCTAGGGGGACGGGGCAGCGCTTAATTTTACAGTAAATTAATATGATCCGGGCCACTTTTTTCGGCCACTCCATTTCAAAATCTATCGCGATGCGATTTGGTGCTTTGTGTAGCTGAGACAAAGGGCTTTCTGGCCCTGTGTCTAACTTCTGTTGTTCTGTTCTGTTCTGTTCTGTTCTGTTCTGTTCTGTTCTGTTCTGTTCTGTTCTGTTCTGTTCTGTTCTGTTCTGTTCTGTTCTGTTCTGTTCTGTTCTGTTCTGTTCTGTTCTGTTCTGTTCTGTTCTGTTCTGTTCTGTTCTGTTCTGTTCTGTTCTGTTCTGTTCTGTTCTGTTCTGTTCTGTTCTGTTCTGTTCTGTTCTGTGGTGGAAATTTCTGCAAGAACGAAAATCGCTGCCGCTCCTCGTTCATACAGAGTTCTGTACGCAGCTGGACCTTCTAAACAGCAAACGACCCAAACCTGAATTTCAGGCACTAAAATTGCTAAAATCGCTTCTAAACAGCACTTTTTAGCTGTATTCGAGCTCAAATTAGCGATTTTTTGAGCGTTTTGTAGTGCGCAAGCTCTCACTAGAATTTGGGCTCACACAGCCCCCGGCCGGTGACAGACCTCAACCCACCTCCCCCTTTCAACGGATGACCTGTACTGTTACATGTATGCCTGATATCTGTATAATACCTTTAAAACTTTACTTACGTACAATGAACGTGTACACCACAGACGCAGTAATAACCCCGAAGGGAAGGGCCACATGCAAGGTAATCACCGGGGCCGAACCCCACTATGTGTCACACACTGGCCGCATGGGAGCCGACATTGCTCACCACTAGCCACTACGCCACAGACGCAGACAATACCTGCACTTTTTCGCTTAAAATACATTTGATAATGGAATACGCATTTCCGCTGTAGTTATTTAAGATGTACGTGTTTTAGAAGCCCATCTTGGCATGTTATGCTTGTTTTTGCTGTAAAGTGCAACTTGGCCCCTTAAATTAGCGATTTTTAGCCTTACGATTACGCAAAGCGTGCTAAATACGCGTTTTCAGGCGTTTTGGAGCTATTGCTTTTGGACACTGTCCCTGGGTCCGGTTTGTGCCCAGTTCCGACTTTCCCATTTCCGACTATCCCAGTTCCGACGTTCCCAGTTCCGACTTTTCCCACTTCCGACTTTCCCAGTTCCGACATTCCCAGTTCCGACTTTTCTCAGTTCCGATTTTCCCAGTTCCGACTTTCCTGAACCTAACCCCGAAGCCTAAGCCTGAACCTAAGCCCTAAGCCTAAGCCTAAGCCTAAGCCTAAGCCTAAGCCTGAACCTAAGCCTAAGCCTGAACCTAACCACTGGCCCTAAGCCTAAACCTGAGCCTCACCGCTAAGCCCTAAGCCTAGGCCTAAGCCTGAATCTAACCCTTAAGTCTAAGCCTAAGCCTGAACCTAACCCCTAATTCTAACCCTGAACCGCACCCCTAAGCCTAAGCCTGAACCTAACCACTGGCCCTAAGCCTAAGCCTAAGCCTGAACCGAACCCCTAAGCTCTAAGTCTGAGCCTAAGCCTAAGCCTGAACCTAACCCCTAAGCATGAACCTAAGCCTTGAGCATTACATAGCTACATATTCTTGTATATTTCAGCAGAGTCCTTGTCTGTATAAAATATTATTGTGAAGTCGGAACTGGGAACATCGGAACTGGGAAAGTCAGAACTGGGAAATATCGGAACTGGGAAAGTCGGAACTGGGAACATCGGAACTGGGAAAGTCGGAACTGGGAACACGCCCCTGGGTCCAACCTTCATGGACCCCCACCTCATAAGCAAAATGCCGGACCTGTTAAATGTATGTTTACATCCGTACGCCGTACCATATGAAACGCCAGACTGTTCTGCCAAGCCTACTAGTTGCGATGTTTCCACATTGCTGTTGCCCATTCAGTTTCAAAATTGAGTGACTTGTTTTCCTGTTTAGAAGTGACTGAAAGGGCCGTTCAAATGGACTTTTTAGAACAGGGGCTGACTCAGTATTCTGCGATTAGTCATATAGATCAGGTTTCGAATTGAAAATTGATGGGCCTCTTCCTACGAGAAAGATGTTTTTCTGCCAGTGAAAACTGGATCCATTAGTATGAACGCTCTTTTCCCGGCAATAACTGTGCGCCATGTTGAGACAGTTGTATCTTCTTTCTTGTGCTGTGCTTACAATGACAGCTAATATCGAATATCTTGACAAACTGCATCTGAAAAGTTTCTCCAATGACGCCAAGTATGATTCGGTCAAAGATGCATTCAGAAAAGAGAAACAAGCCAGCAATAAGCACCAGGCGTTTCTTCAATTCTTGTGGTCGAACAAGATCAGTCTTAGTAAGCTTTCTGACCAGTTCTACAGTCCAGGGGCAGCTTTCACAAAACTTTAGACGCCGTCTAAAGGGCCTTCAGACGGGGTCGCCGCCCCTTTAAATTCTAAAGTGACTTTCACGAAGGGACACTCAAATTCTAAAGTGGCTTTCACAAAGAGTCGGACCTTCAGATTTCTAAAGTCTAAAGGTCCAATTTTAAAGTACCTCAATAGGTACTTTCGACCAAACTTTAGACTCTGTTTTGGCTGTTTTCTGTCTTGGAATGGCACTTTTCCCAACTTTGATGTCGAACAAGTCATCAGGAAGACCAGAAACTTCCATCCCCCGTGTTGACCCTCTTCACTGCTACGATAACGAAACGTTCAGGGAACGTTTCGATTTTCAAAGCAAACGTTTCATTATATTCATGACCTTGTTGGCGATGATCTAGATCGAAGCACCCAGAGAAGCACGGCCATCTCCTCTGAGTTGCAGCTTCTGGTTGCTCTTCGATTTTATTCCGGTCAGGCTCTCCTTAAAGTTACTGGGGATACCCTGGGCATCTCAGAGCCGTCAATGAACCGCATTGTCACCAATGCTTCCTTGTGTCTGTCAAAGCATTTAGATGAATTTGTGTACTTCCCAGAATTAGACGAACTGAATGAAATAACTAAAGGATTTTAGCTGGTGGCCAAGTTTCCGGGTATTGTGGGTGCCAATGACGGTGACAATGAAATTCAAGCACCGTGTGGAGATCAGAAACCGAACTACGTAAACAGGAAGGGCTAAAACTCCATAAACGTGAAGGCAATATGCGACCACAACAGCAGATTCCAGAATGTGTTAACTGATTCGCTGTTGTTGTTGTTTCTACTGCCAACAGCGCAGCCACTTGAGGGCCTCCATTGGCTTGAGCCACAAGGACTCCACAGCTAAGGTGGTGGGTTTTCTTGGACAGTTGAAGAGATGACTAGACGTATGACGTATGAACTGCCCCACAACCAGTGGGACAAGTCTCGGGCACCGTTGGATCAAGGCGGTGCCGGTATGCGTTCAGCAGCCAGGAATGACCAGCGCGCAGCTGCGCCAACACAACCCGATCGGACCGCACTAAGACAGATTCCTCTTCACTGACTGAAGGTGGAGGGGCGTTCAGAACCCCATTTCTAGCAGTCGCCTCTCTGGCTGTGGCAGTGTGGACTTGTGTGGTGTTCGTATTCTCCAACTGATTCGCTAGAGTCAATGCACGATTCTTGATTTCTAAGAAGTAGCAAAATCGGGATGGAGTTTTCTCAGCATAAGCTCGGTTGGATTTTCATGCCTCTGCCATGCGCAACGCAAAGGAGCTTTGAACGCGCCGACAATTAACAATGTTGCAGTTGTACTTCTCATTGCAATGGGAGGTCTACACATGACACCGGGCCGACGATTCAGTTACTTGTCCCTCCCAAGCAGCTTGAGCAGACCATGTCATTTCAGAGCCAATTTGAGCAAAGGATGCCATTTTTGGGTAAAAACGTGACAAGAAACCAATAAAAACAGGCGCAAAAACAACTCGAGTCGGACCTTCAAAAATCTAACACCCCGACTGACTAAAGGGCCCTTTAGATTCTACGTGAAAGTCACTTTAGAGTTGCCCCTTCACAATTTAAAGGAGCCTTCAGAGAGTCGACCCTTTAGATTCTGAAGGGCCGTTTGAAGGGCCTTCAAATGTAAAGTTTTGTGAAAGCGGCCCCAGGCAAGGACAGAAGGTTCCGCCTACAACAAGAATTTCACGGAATCCGAGTATTTGGGGCTGATGTGGTCATACACCAACTGCATAGACCCATTGCAAACAGCAAGTGGATCCATGTTGGCAAGGTGGTGACAGGGTTGGAGCAAGACTTGACCGACACTCGGCAGCTGATCAAGCTGAAAGAAAATGAAAAGAACGCATTGGATCACTTCTGCAATGTGGTAAAAATTGCACTTTTTCAGTTTTCCCATACTGTGACTGATTCCATTTAGGTCAATAAAGACGTAGGCAATTTCACTGATACGATGCGCCAGTCAGAGCCGATTGTTTACCTCGATTCCAGCTCAGTGGCCCAGCTTGGCTACTTGGTCGAATGCTCTTTTGAGCATGAAGACCGCATTCCTACTAGAGTGGCAGCCCTGCTTGATTTGGCGGGCACTGCTGTCCAGCAATGGAACGCTCTGAAGACCTCTGCTGAGCCGTTTTTCGTTACCGGCCCGGGAGGCAACGAATTGATAGGCAGACACGAATTCGATAATGACAACTTGCCCAAGTTGGAAGTTCGTAAGGAGGGCAGCCGTTGTTTCATGGAGAACGACAAAGTCAGAATACTGCACTTCCACTGGAATTACGTCGATCGAGCTGAGTTCCAAAAGTACAACAAAACCTTTGAGTTTAGTTGCCCTGAGGATGAGACGCACCAGGACCAGGGCTATGTTCATGGCGGATTCTCACCTATCAATGATGCCTACTACTACTCGTCGAATATGGTTGAAATGATAAAAAACTATTACGGAGAGACTCCGATGCCTAATCTGCCGATGACTGTCATAATGCACTATGGCCGCAATAACATCAATGCTTTCTTCAATGAGAAAGACTGGACGCTAACATTCGGTGATGGTCATTGTACCGAAACCGGTCCTTTCTGTGCAGATCAACCATTGTTATGTCAGAAGTGGTACCCCACGGGCTCATCCAAGAATGTGCTGGGTCACGAAATCGGTCATGCCATTGTGGCCAGCCACTCTGCTCTCACATATGTTCATGAGTCCGGCTCTGGCTGCATAGACGAGGCGTTTGGAGACATGTCCGGCAAAGCCCTTCAGAACTTTCTGGGTCACGATCCCGACCGGTTCGACTGGAATATAGGCGCAGACATAATGAGCAAACCGATCAGATGCATGGACAACCCAAAGTGTGACAACAAGTCCATCGACCACTGTGCTGACTTCAACTTCACGCACAACTCCGATCCCCATAAATGCTCAGGTGTCTACAGCAAGGTTTTCTACCAAGTCAGTCAGAAGCTGCCAAAACGGCTTATCCATGCGTACGACCTCTTCTACTGTGCCAATGCTAACCTGTGGACAAAGACCACCAGCCTGACCGAGGGTGCTGAAATGGTGCTGAAATCGGCTGAGATGTTGAAGGAAGCCAGTATGAGAATGAAGCCATGGTGTGCCCACGAACCGTCCCATGATGGTGTCCAAGTTAAAGATGTGGTGGACTCATTTGCCGCAGTGGGCATCAAATGCGCCAGACAGAAGGGAAAGAAACAAGAGGACATGGCCTGGCAGTGTCAGTGCAAGGATGACAGATGATTTGCTGATCTGTCTTAGGCCAATAGAGTAGACCAGTAGCGGTAGAAACAAACAAATTTTCCGTTCAGCTCACCTGAACGGAAAATTTCGAACAACCATTGCGAACCAACAAACTGACATTTTTTACTGCAAATTTGTCAGTCACTACAGTTTCTACAAAAGAAACTCTAGACCGATTTTCAGAACAAACGGCCAAGAATTGAGCTCACAGAAGCGTTTCAAAATTTTCCATTCAGGTGAGCTGAACGGAAAAATCGTTTGTTTCTACCAGTGCAGAACTAGAGTTTAGTCACTGCTCTGCTCTGTAAGTGCAGGTTCGAGCTTTGCAGAAATTTGCATGCCTGATCTCAGTGTTTCATTGGTTCAACATCGCTAAATGTTTTTGAACTGCACAAGACAGAGCTTAGTTACTTGCCCGATTACAAATACATGTAGTTGATTATGTAAAGCCACAGACTTCCACCACTTACCACCAGATGGCGCTCCGATCAATCTACCGATCCGGCGCTCAAGAAGAATCTGGGACCAAGCATAGTATAGAGTTTAGGATAGGGCCTAGCTGTGTTGAGGGCCTGCGCGCCCAGTCATGCTATTAGGTGTAAATAAAAGCCTTGTATATTATCTGGCGTGCCATACACAACTCTGGTCGTTTCCAGCTTAGGTTCTGCTTAGGACCATATTTAGGATTCGGTTTTAGAGTGCCCATGCACTTTCCAAATCTTGCTATTTCTTTAGCTTTACATTATTTGAGTAAAATGCTAAAGTTCAGCATGAAGTACTGTAGACTACCGTATAATCTCGATTAGATTATCCTAGTGTTGTTTAATACCGGATTTTTCAAATACATATGCGTATGAGTTTGCGTTGGTCGGTCGAGTCTTGCTCCAACCCTGTCACCACCTTGCCAACGTGGATCCAGTTGCTGTTTGCAATGGGTCTATGCAGTTGGTGTATGACCACATCAGCCCCAAATACTCGGATTCCGTGAAATTCTTGTTGCAGCCGAGCCTTCTATCCTTGCCCTTGGACCGTAGAACTGGTCAGAAAGCTTACTAAGACTGATCCTGTTGGACCACAAGAATTGAAGAAACGCCTGGTGCTATTGCTCTTGTTCGCTCTTGTTCTACTACAAGGTGTTACCAATCTTTCAAGAATTTATCAATCTTTCATTCAAAAGAGGATTCATTCAAATCGGTTGAGATTCATGGTTGCAAAGGTAAAAAACCTGTTCGGTTGATTTTGATCACTCTTGTTCATTGCCAAAATCTCTGTTTTGACTTTGAGAGCGAATATCTCAGGAACCAAGCAGAGCACATTAATAAAAGTTTCATGATACTTTCAAGAATCGATTTATGTTTCATGTAAAAAGGACTCACTCAAATCGGTTGAGATTTGCGGCTGCTGCAGTAAAAACTCTGCGGGTGGGGTTGTATTTATTTGATGGACCTGTATAAACCAAACAACCACAATTTTCACAATGAACAAAAACAGTTTCTTCTTAGTTTTAATAAAAAAACATCGGTCGATATATCATCGACTTTTCGACATCGATATCGATATATCGTCGGAACCCTACTTTTAACAACATAATCGAGCGCGGCCTTAGCCATTAAAATTTATCATCACTAGAAGAGTGACATTTTTCAGCGACGGAGAAAACCTGATTTTGTGGCCAAGTCGGCATGGCTGGCAAGTTGGCATAGTAGACTACTAATAGAAAACAACAGTCTTTTACACTACAGTTGCCTATTTACAGTCAGACTGGTCGGTATGTCTGTCGAAGAGCCTGTAGAAATTCAGTTAGATTCTCTGGGCGACTATAATTCCTCTCAGGAAGCACAGAATGCAGAGGGCTTCGATCCCTTTTACGGTATGCCTGCTTGCTGACTAGATTGGCTTGTTGTATTTTATTTAGTTATCATTTTGCAGATATCACTGATGATACCGAACCTTTTCTGTCGCGAAAGGAAAGTGGAAGTGCCAGATATCAACATCCGGTGCATCCGGAGATGATAAAGTTTGCTCAGGTGCTTCTTATTCTCTTTCAGTGATAGTTGGTTAAGTTCATAATTTATAATCGTCTATTGTGAAAATATACATACATCAATTTTTACCAAGAAAAATAATTTTCAGCAACATCCATCTCAGTATTTCCGCGACGGCCAACGTAAGATCGATTATGTGCTGGCTTATCATGTGGACGATGCGCGCAAACATCTGTTCAAAAGTCACCATCATAAGGGAAAAGCAAAACGAGAAATCTATGAGGAAAACTTGAGGAAGGCTGGACTTGAACTTGAGACTGAAACTATTCAAGTAAGAGCAACACAGAAAACGTTGTTTGTTCGTTGGTTTGTTCGTTTATTCATTCATTTGTTTGTTTGTTTGTTTGTTTGTTTGTTTGTTTGTTTGTTTGTTTGTTTGTTTGTTTGTTTGTTTGTTTTATTCATTCGTTCAGTTATTTCAAGTATTCTAGAAAGGCAAAGGAGCTGTGTGCTTTGTGAAAATCCACGCACCATGGGAATTTACGTCGAGACAAGCAGAGCTGATGCAGATTCGAATGCCAATTAGAGTTGGGCAAAACGTCAGCATCCTCTAAGTCTTATCTTAATTTCCATGCTTTCTAGAAAGATGACATTACGGCTGCTAATCCGCTAAAGCACATGTGCACCGATCTTTGGCACAAAATCACCAAACCACTAGATCTGGAAGATGATTGCAAAGTGAAGGAAGTGGAGTATTTCACTGCACCATTTGTCGCTGACAGAGCTGATGAGTACAGTATTTACCGTAAACCTTGAGTAGGCAGAATAGCATAGTATAAGAGATGGGCCCGAAAATTCAATCCGTTTGAATTTCGTATTCGCTAAATCAATACTTGCCGATTTTAATTTTCTTTCATATTCGTTAGTCGATACGAAGATCAAAATGCCTCAATCGTATTCGTACAAGTATGAAGATTAGTTTTCGTTACAACGTTACGAGTTCAATTTGTTCCCCAACAATCAATTTTTGTATCCTTCCGGTAGGTTATAGACTGCAAATATGGACCCAGTTTTAGTTTTTCTGCACTGTAGTATGCTTCAAGTATCAGTTCTATGGTCATTGCAGCCGTAGCGCAATGCAACTCATAGTACTAGGCAAAGCATAGCATATACGCTTTGAACCAAGAGATTCCTTAGGGGACTGCCAAGTCAAGCGTAGTGCTACTGTAAAGTATTTTCAAGATGCGTACATATGCACGATTGGGCTAGTTCTAGTTGTCATTAGTTGCACCAATATTAACTAGTTTTTTGGGTTAACTAAGTTAAACATGCTTTCTGTAATACTTGTTTATGCTCAAAAATGCTTTGGACATTACATTGACAGTAAAAAGGGTTTTGAACGTTTAGAATCTGATAAGTTGCTAATAATTCAGCTGATTTATTGCTAAAGTACATTTCAAAATACCGTGCATTCTGTGTTTTTGCGAATAACTCCTTATGGAAGCGTCGGAGCGCGTTTTGCTTCATAACCAAAGTTGTAGAGGGGCCCGAGCTCTGTGCTGCCGTGTAACCTAATCTGCGCAACGTTGCCTTGTAACGTTAATTTGCGCAAGGAAAAAATCGGCTTATTCTGTAGTTGGGCTGAATGCGATTTTTTAGTGAATCAGAATCTAGAGACCATGGGGATTTCAAAAATGTATTCATATTGATTCGGTCAAACGGTTCCAGAGATATACACCGTCAGAGTTGCCCGAAAATGCGAAAAATGGCCGTTTTTTTTTGGCGATTTTCAGATTTCTGGGGGGGGGGTTGAAATAACTCGGCACCAACTCAATCGATTCGGCTGAAATTCACATATATAGTGTAAAATTTAGTTTTACATCGTTTAAGACAATAAGAACCCTGAAAAGTTGACCCTGATACCGTAATCCCGGTTTTTCCTAGATTAGGTCATTTGATTTTTTCTCTGGTTGTATGTAGTAGTTTAAGCCCTCCACTGTGGTTAAAAATGTACTTTAAAGTGTTTTGAGTCGATCTCAAGCCTTTCTGAAGCCATTCAGGTACTGTAGTATGTGGTATTCGCAAAAAACACAGAATGCACGGTATTTTGAAATGTATACACGTAGTTGTACACGAAATTCGTAACGAAAATTGATTCTCGTATTAACTCTATTTAATTTTCGTTTTCGTTTAATTTTCGTTTCCATATTTTCCTAATTTTCTTATTCGTATTCAATTCGAAATTTAATAACCTCATTTTATTTATGTACTACCATAGTAGGAAAATTAATTTTCGTCCCCATCCCTAAGTATAGTACCGATTACCGATCTGGTGTTTCTCCAGTGTGGTACTATACATAAGCAGGAATTATTCTAAATTTAGGCAACCTGTTCTAGATTCAAAAAGGTGCACAGGCGGTATTTTTTCAACAGTTCCCAACGCAGCAGAATGGTTTATGATACTCTAAACCGCACAGGATATGACCCCAACCGACCAGAACGACTTGGAATTGAGCACTTGATCGCAAACCACACCTACTCTGCCTTCTACCCACTGCACGATGTATTTGAATTTACAAATTTATCCTTTTCAGTACCTAATAATAATAATAATAATAATAATAATAATAATAATAATAATAATAATAATAATAATAATAATAATAATAATAATAATAACAATAACAATAACAATAATAATAATAATAATAATAATAATAATAATAATAATAATAATAATAATAATAATAATAATAATAATAATAATAATAATAATAATAATAATAATAATAATAATAATAATAATAATAATAATAATAATAATAATAATAATAATAATTGAACAAACTGCTAGCTAACTTTGCTTTGTTTCAGACTATCCATACTCGACATATCTTCCGAAAGGTAAACAGAAAAATATAGCTACTTTATGCACAACAAACAACATGTCAAAAAGTATTTTAGGGAGAGTGGCACCGCACTCACACAGACGAGAAACGGACAGACCGTGAAATACTTTATGACAACTGGGCCAACCCAAAGAAAGCTCTCAAACACCAGCCACTGGATCTGATCAGGCACTTAGCAACCTAATTCAGATGCAGATAAAAACAACTGATTTTGCAGAAAGTACTTCGGCGAAAAAGTTGCACTTTACTTTGCTTGGCTCGGCTATTACACTTCTGTTCTGATACCAGCTGCCCTTATTGGTATGATCTGCGTTATCTATGGTGCGATTCGCGTGAATTCAGAAGACCATCCAGGGTATGGTCAGACTGGTTGTAGTCTCGCATATACAAATCCATCTGCAGAACTCAGATTTGTGATGATACTCAGGCTGGAAACTTTACCATGTGTCCAACATGCGACGATGATGACTGCAACTTTTGGAAGCTAAAACGCAGCTGTTTGTATGCCAAGGTGTGAGGGCCAAGGAGACCATACTTTAGTAGTGGATTTGTTTTAGGTGACAAGGATATTTGACAACAGTGTTACTGTTGTATTTGCGCTGTTCATGTCAGTTTGGGCAACAATGTTTCTCGAAGGTTGGAAGCGCTATTTGTCATCGCTGTCATGGAAATGGGACTTATATGACACAGATGAAATGGAGGTATGAAATCAATCATTCAGTCAGTTGCATACGCATTACCTAACCTATGTTAATCATGTTGTCTAACTCTGAATGGCATAATTATCTACTTTTCCACTTCACTCCAATCCTATCCTATGTCTTCATCTTTCATCCTATCCTATCCTATCCTATCCTATCCTATCCTATCCTATCCTATCCTATCCTATCCTATCCTATCCTATCCTATCCTATCCTATCCTATCCTATCCTATCCTATCCTATCCTATCCTACTTTTCTTGAATCATACAATTTTCCTAGAAAATTGGAGTTGTGTCTAGGAAGAAATCAGACCTGAATATCAAACACAAGTCAGTGGCAGGCGAATAAACCCCATAACAAACTTGGAGGAGCCGCATCTGCCGATCCGACAGAAGCTGTGTCGGTTATTTGGATCTGGAGTCACTGTTGTCTTTTTTGTAAGTGTTCTTTTGGCCTTATAAGCATATATATTTATAGCCTCTTAGGCGTCAATCAGTGGGTACTCAATAAAACGTCAACTGTGCTCTTTCTGTTTCTCTGAGTATAAATAAGATACTATTGTTGAACATTCGTGCATCTTTGCAGCTGTGTTTGGTAGTGGCCTTTGCGGTTGGCATAATAATTTATCGATGCATCATGTACGAAGTACTGCATGTCCAGAAATATTTGGAGATCGTCTCGGAATACCATGATTTTCTCACCTCCTTCTCCTCATCTGCCATCAACCTACTTGTCATTATCCTGCTTGGACGAGTTTGTTGTTGTTGTTGTTGTTGTTGTTGTTGTGTTTGGTTCAAAAGCAACTTTCAGCTCTATCAGAAACTGGCCTGGAAGTTGACAGAATGGGAGATGCCTCGTACTGAGACTGAGTTTGAGAACAGCTACACTCTGAAGGTGTTTCTCTTTCAATTCATAAACTACTACTCATCTTTCTTCTACATCGCATTCTTGAAGGGCCGGTAGCTAATTCATTCATCAATCATTTAGAGAACTGAACTTTTGTTTTCTATAAATAGCTTCTCAACGTTTCCTGAGTTCCTGGACCCAAAGCTCAAAAAGAACAACAAAACCTTCTTGCTCTTCAACAATTATCGACTGGAAGAATGCAACACAGCCGGTTGCATGGTGGAGTTGGTGATCAATCTAGGAGTTATTATGGTCGGAAAACAGTTCTTTAACAACTTCATCGAAGTTTTGATTCCGTGAGTTCTTTCCCATGTCCCATAAAAGAATGTCCCATCGCTTTTTGACATTCACTCAAACGTTTTGTTCTCGGTCAGTTCTTTCTTAAAATAGCTCACAACGACAGAACAAAGCGTTATATTAATCTGTGTATGCCTGCACCAATGTAGTCCAACTTTAGCCTAGTCCACAAGTGGTGGCAAAATCGTCAGCACGCCAAAGAAGGACTGGATCTAGACGTCGAGGGCGAGGCAAGGGGTCACCCGCAGTGGGAGAAGGATTATTTGCTAAATGCCATTCCGGAGGACTACATGTTCAACGACTTCTTAGAAATGGGTTCTCGCGTCTAGCAAATTCTGTTTGTATTGTCAAGAGTCAGTTTTAGTGATTCAATTTGGATTCGTCACCTTGTTCGTAACCGCCTTTCCACTGGCACCCCTGTTTGCTCTCATCAATAACATAATGGAGATCCGAGTGGACGCTTACAAGTTCATAGTAGCCTACAGACGTCCACAGCCGGACAAAGATAAGGACGTCGGCATCTGGATCTACATCCTCGACGGGCTCTCAAAGCTGGCTGTGATCGTCAATGTAAACAGTAGAGTGAAATTGGTATTGGGTATTGGGGTGTTTTCCAGGTGTTGGGGGGTTTTGTTCCCCAATACTCAATACTAATTAGGACCTGTCGAAATCGAAAAAATCGATGTTGACCTAAAAAATTGACCTGGAAAAAATGAAAAAGGTTGATCGATGATTAGGTTTAGGAAGCCGGTTTTGCGTTAATGAACTAAATGTTAGAATTTTTATAGCGTCCGCTTTTCTAGTACCAGTATTGATTTCCCTGTTCTTATCCAAAAACAATAATTGCGCCATTTCTAATAATAATACATAATGTACCAGTACCGTACATGTACGCACTCAGGGCTGTACGTGGGACTGCTACACACACCCTTTCCGGTCGAGTTTGGAAAATATTTCGTCGAAAATAAGAAACACGAATTATTATAGTACTAAAAATCTGTTAGATGATTTAAACACTCAAAATGACATTTAAATGATTAATTTAAGCCTACTTTGTCATATTTTCTCGCCCTGCGACTACTACTAGGCCTTGCCCAAGCAAGTCACTTCAAAATTTTAATCCCAGTGCAAAAAATCCTGTGTGCACGAATGGAAGTATCTATTCACTGAAATGCAATTTTGGCCCAGCTATGCAAGTAATAGGCATTATTGTGTATTGCGTATTGGGTACCGGGTATTGAGGTATTGGGTTTTTCAGGTATTGTTCGCACTCTAATAGACAGGTTTTCTACTGGCCAATCACCGAAGTGGGCGGTGCTAGAGAGAATCTTTCCTCCGAAACCTGTTCTATCATGTGTGTATTTATGGCTTCAGGCATGTGTGATAGCGTTCACGAGTGACTTTATACCTCGGATGCTTTTTATGGCTACTCACCACGGTCACCATCATGACTACATCGATTGGACGCTTTCCTACTATGACATCTCTGGCAACGGCACTGTGTCCTATTGCAGGTTAGTTTGTTTGTACGAAATTCTTCATATAATCAGCAGGTGACTTGCAGGTATCGCGAGTTCCGCAACCCTCCATGCAGCTTGGAAGGCGAGATTCCAGTGGATATGAGCCATTGCGATGACCAATACTCGGTCAGCCTCACCTACTGGCACGTCATCACTGCCAAGCTCGCTTTCGTACTGGTTTTTGAGGTAAACTCTTTTTCGCACTGCCTATGTGACTCATTTGCCGTTCTATGTACTCTGCTCTACTCTACTTTACTGTACTAGGGACTGTACTGTATTTTGGGCTATAATATTCTGTACTGTACTGTACATTAGTACACATGAGCGGGTAAAGATCTACCTCATTAGGCCGACTAAACTCCCTTTAGGGATCTTTTGGACTTGATGGCTTCCCTTCCCATTCCCTCAGTCCTCGCTTAGATGCCACTACCTTCCATCCTCAGGAGAAAAAATTTTCCCAAATGTTAGCCAAAATGCTATTTCATCCCATTCTCGTGTCTCTCCTGTGCTGTACTATGCTTTACTCTATGGTGCGGTACCGAACATAGGTACTCTAACCAGTAGCGTACCGAGGGGTGTAGGGTGGGTTGAGTACACCCCCTTTGTGGAGATAGGAAGGAAAAATTAGGCAAAAATATAAGAGACTAATGAATTATTTACTAAAACCGTCTATTTTATGTTTGGAATGCCTTTTAAATGCGTTTTGTTCGTTATATTTCAAATTTTTCTCGCCCTGATCGGGCAGAAGCCGAACCAAGCTTCTTCAAACTAATAAAACTGTCAATGTTTGTCAATTTTAGGCTCAAAATACCCTTTAAATGCGTTTTTGAAGGCTAATTTTGCAAAATTTTCTCGCCCTGGCCCAAATAGGCAACTTCAAAATTTTACACCTTTTTGCACAATCATGGGTACGCCACTGACTGCACCTCTCCCTACCCAGGTTAGAAGTAGTTTTCCTCCGCCTGATAATCTACAACCATAAGCTCGATCTTCGACATTCAAAAGTCCAAAATTTCCAAACTGTCTTTCAGCACGTGGTTTTTATGATAAAAAATTTGGTAGCCTATCTGATACCGGACATGCCTACCAATATTCTGCTACGACTCCAGCGGGAAGCTTACTTGTCTCGCAATGCCAGACGAGAATACGAGCTTCAGAAGCGAGCAAAAGCTAAGCGAGCCAAGCAATTGCTGAGGAACACGTGTAAGTGGCTTTTTTTGGATAAGAACCCACTTTTCTAAAAAGAGACTTCCTGTTTTTAAGTGATCAAAACTGCTTCGGCGACAGACATGGAGAACATGATGGGAACAAATGAGTGACGTTTTCTATAACCGCATTACTACTGTAATTTATTTTAGGAGCGTGTCTTTGTTAGATAATTCCTTCTTGACTGATTGTTGAATATTTTTCACAAACAAGTAATAAACATTGCTACAATCCGGTGATTGAAACAAAATCTGTTCGACAGGTGAGTCTGCTTCAGTAGCAGCACATACTAAATGCTAGTTAGAAATGAAAGGACAAAAAATGAATCAACCAGTGTTTGAAAAGAGCGTCATCCAATGCTTTCAATTTTCTCTTCACATTCCGACTTGACTGGCATCACCTTGGACGCGTTGTCATTGATTTTCCACATATGCAAGCTGTCCGGCAGTTGTTTGCCAGAGAACCAAGCCCTGGCTGCCGTTTTAATCTCGGGCATTCTGTATGGGTAGATGAGCAGGTTGCAGCCAGGGTTGATCATAGTAAGAATCCAAAAAAGAAAGTTCACGCTGCTATAACCCATCCAGGTGGTGAGGATGGCAGCCAGCCAGGGAACCTCGTAGCACCAGAACGTGCACATACAACTCACTCCCAAGCCGCGGGTGACCCGCAGTTCTTGGTCCAACTGACGTTTACGCTCAGATGGTTGCAGGGCCAGTGAGCTCTGGCGATAGATCATATAGACTAGAATGTAGAGAACAATGCTGACTGTGCAGCAAATGGCCGGTGCCATGGCAAAGTAGCTGGCATATAACTGCAAAAGAACTACGTGTGTTCTGGTTTTGGTCAAAGATGTTTTTGATGATGATGATGATGATGATGATGATGATGATGATGATGATGATGATGATGATGATGATGATGATGATGATGATGATGATGATGACGATGATGATGATGATGATGATGATGACAACGATGACAATGACAACGATGATGACGATGACGATGACGATGACGATGACGACGATGACAACAATGATGACAACAATGACGACAACAATGACGATGATGACAACGATGAGGAGCTGTGAGGAGGCCTGCAGTGGGACATGGGCAGAAAAGTTGTCTTCCTTTGGCCCTGGATAACCACTGGGTGTGGGGCAATCCACACTACTCACCACCTTTCCACTGTCCTAGAAAACCCACCACCCTAGCTGTGGAGTCCTTGTGGCTCAGCCCCATGGAGGCCCTGAAGTGGCTGCGCTGCTGGCAGTAGAAACAACAACAACATGACGATGATGACGACAATGATGATGACGATGATGATGACAATGACAATCACAACAACGATGACAATGACAACGATGACGACAACAATGACGATGACAATAACGATGATGATAATGATGACGACAACGATGATGACAACAATGACGACACCACAACAACAATGACAACAATGACGATCACAATGGCAACGATGATGATGACGATAATGACAATTATGACAATGACAACAACGATGACAATGACAATGATGATGATAATGATGACGTTGATGATGATAATGACAATGACGACAAAGATGATAACAAGAACAACGATGGCTGTGAAACTGACACTAATTACAAGAATATCCATGACCACTATGACAATGACAATGACAGAAAGATAACACCACAGCAACATATGAAAGCATTACCGTGCTGACTTCTCTTAGGGCTTGTGGTGTAACGCAGACTCGTGAGATACTGGGTGGTTGCGTTCTGGTTGGGTAGGTCAGTGCGATGCCAATACCGCCGGAAAGCAGGCAGTATGCATAACTGACGAAAAGCATGATCCAAGCATAGCTGAAGAAAAACGACAACTTACTCATAATGTATGATGGAATAATGCGATTCCTTAGTGTGAGTGTTTGAGTTGCTGTGGTGCATATGAAATGAAACAGAATTGGTGGAAAGAGAATAAATTATACCGAGTGCTCCAGCCCAAATACTCTAGAGGCTTGAGCACACTGAACAGACGATCCATCGAAACCACAGCCAACATCAGACAGCTGAGCAGGTTGGAGAAGGACCAGACGAGACCCTGGGCAGTGAGCATACATTCCCAAGGACGCATCAAACCACTGTGGCTTCGGTCAAACACTCGCATGGAACGGTATGCACCTACAGTTTTTATTACAGTCAGGCACCTACGCCATGGTACTGGAACCAGATAACTGGTCTTATAACTGGAAAATGCTCAAATTTAGAGTGACTTTTTGACTTATAAACTTAAGAGCATACTGTAGTGCCAAACGGCTGTTTAGCGGAATTTCTAACTGTTTTTACGATTACGCATTAAGCATATGCAAATACAATACGCAAAATACGCTTTAGTTTTTGCAATGCGTATACACAGACTCATACGCTTAAATGTAGGTTAAATACGTATACGCATGGGCGGTATTAAAGAACACTTGAAAAATGAACACATAAAAAATGTGATATTAAAGAACTTTTGAGCAGTAAACGCTACTTTTGAGCTATGTCCTGTATAGTTGCAGTCAGTCACAGATGCCGGGGCCGTACCCTGACTGACAGATGCGGTAGTTCAATTTATACCACCCTGGGCCATGCGTGTGAGAGTACAGGAGTTTTTCTGGTTCAACTTACCAGCGCAGGTGTACGCAAACATATTGATGGCGTCTGCAGCTGACAAGCCCATAATGAGAATGTAAGCTTTAGATGAATTGAGAGCTCGATATTTGAGAATGATTAAAACGATGACCAGATTGCCGATACAGATAATCATGCCGAGGAAAAAATATATCGAATAGAGCCAGAGGTTTGTCCAGCCATCTGATCCAGTTTTGCTGATGTTAACAGACATTTCCTCAATAATTCTAAATGCTTGTCATTATACCATTCAGAACGACTTGCTATATATAGCTACTAAACTGTTTTAGCTATACATAACTACCTAATCATATATAGCCAAAAGCAGTTTTTTAGTCATAAAATGCGCTCAAACCTTTTATAGATGCAATGCTATGTATAGCTCTTAGCATATACAGTATAATACGTAGTAGCTTTAGCCCCATAAACCAAACAATCCATTTAGCTAGCTAAATAGCTATATATACAGGGTGTGCCAAAAAAAAACAACCCAGCAGATTTTTCGCTGTAGCAACCGCAAATCTCAACCGATTTGAATGAATCCTTTTTTAAATGAAAGATAAATAAATTCTTGAAAGATTGATGTAACGTTTATTAATGTGCTCTGCCTTATTCCTGAGATATTCACTCTCAAAATCAAAATTGTGATTTTGGCAGTGAACAAGAGTGAATTTTTCTTTTTCCGCTGCACTTCGTAATAAAACGGATTCCTGCTACTGCTGAGGGCTATTGGAGGCTTTACTGGTGACACATAAACTCGGTTCACTTCAACAGTAAAGTGTTATTAGCTCCCAGCAGTAGGAATCTGCTTTATTATGAAGTGCAACGGAATCGCTCTTGTTCTTTGCCAAAATCTGTTTCGACTTTGAGGGCAAATAGCTCAAGAACTAAGCAGTGAATCTCAATAAAAATTGCACCAATCTTTGAAGAATTTATCAGTCTTTCATTCAAAAAAGAATTCATTCAAATCGGTTAAGATTCATGGTTGCAAAAGTAAAAAATCTGCTGGGTTGTGTTTATCACTCTTGTTCACTGCCAAAATCTCTGTTTTGACTTTGAGGGCAAATATCTCAGGAACTGAGCAGGCAATTTTAATAAGCGATTCATCGGTCTTTCAAGAATTTATTTATCTTTTATTTAAAAAAAGATTCATTCAAATCGGTTGCGATTTGCGGTTGCTATAGCAAAAAATCTGCTGGGTTGTTTTTTTTGGCACACCCTGTACATAAATTCTTAGCCATATATGGCTAATTAGCTATTTATGGATGTCAGAATCATTTCCGTACCATAAATAGTATCAAAGTAAAATTTTATTATATATATAGCTATCAAAGTGAAAATTTTCACAATTAGCTATATATAGCTAAGTAACAATTGATATATAGCTACTGAATGGATTGTTAGCTTTATATGGCTAAAGCTGCTATGTATGGCTGAGATCTATACATAGCACTGCCTGCAGCTATCTAAAGTTTCGGAGCCTTTTACAACTAAAGAACTGTTTTTGGCTATGATTAAGCTGTATGCGGTAACAAGACTTAGAGGTACTGTTGATTGGGTATACCGAACCCATACCGAAAAATGGGTATTTTTGGGAATACCTACCCAATAAATACCTACCGATTCCAGGATATTTTAATAAATACCCATACCGGGTATACCGATTATTTTAGTAATCAATCAAACTTTATTCGCACCCGATCTGGTGGTAGAACAGGCAGGCACAAGCTCAGTGTACTGTTGTTTGGGTATGGGATTTTCAGGAATCGGTTCGGTATGGGTAGGTATTTTTCGGCATACCCAGGAATCGGTTCGGTATGGGTAGGTATTCGCAAAAATACCGGTATACCGGTATTTATTCGGTATTTGCTGAAAATGTTTTACAAATTCAAAACACTGAATTTCCCAAGTATAAGGCCATGGATTTAGTCATTTCCAAGGTAAGAGGCTAGAAAATTAATCAAAAGCAAGGGGATTTACAGTTTCTAGGAATTCTCTGGAATTATTTTTTAGTTTTATAGGAGTGGAAATCGTTTCTATAAATCAATTTTGGCTGAGAGAAATGCTTCCATTGTACTGTAATTTTAAGGCCTGCTAGTGTACTGTATGGAGATCTAATCAGCAGTGGCAAAATGTGAGCTATTTTGCTGATTCTGAATGTACTGTCTGTGCATGAAGTACATAGACATAGAGACTTGATTATTAGGAGCAGTGTGAAGTTAAGCCGGAAAAGTAGACTAACGCTTTCTAAAGCAAGTCTGGTACAGGGAGCAGTAGTGTGGGTTTGTATATTCAAATATACATATACAAATTTGTATATATATACAAATGTTTTGGATATACATATACATATACATATACAAACGGACTGTTGATGCAATATTCAATATACATATACAAACAGACTTGATATACAAACGGTTTGTATATTTTCATTTGTATTTTTTGCAGTAAATGGTTTAGCACATTTTGGCCACATTCGTATGGTAATTGAGATATTTTTACACTTTCTTCGGGTGTTTTTGTATTTTGAGCCTATGTCTTCAATTTTTCCAGAAGAATTTGTTAAATTTGCAGTTTAGGCTCGTCTGCATTAAGACCAAATATTATTCATCTTCGTTTTAGAAGTATTTCGCAATGAGTTTTGCTGTTTGAAACGAAAAAATGTAACAGTAGGCACGCTCAACGACGAAATTGATAATCGAATCCCGCACGTTTCCCTTTTCGTTTCATCCCAGTTTTAAACGTGTTATTATTTTTTCATATAAACCCGTTCAGCCATTCTCCCTATGATGCGTAATAACGATTTCAGGGGCTATTTCTGCTTAAAACTATACCTATGTACGAGCCTAGTGGGCCTGAATGGAAGACTAAAGCCAGAACCTAAGCCTTAACATACCTGTTAACCTAAAACAAAGGGTGTACCTAAAGCGTAAGTTTGAATTTGTTGCTAGCATTTGTATTACTTAAAGATTTTCGACCACCGGTGACTTACCCACACCGCACAAAAATTTTCTTCATATTACAGATCCTAAAAAGCCTGAGTTTTAGCAACAACATAAATTTTAGCTGGTAAAAATTTTAGACTGAGGGCAGTATCACTTAATAGAGTTTGCACTGGTTGGGAGAACTGCCTGAAATCGGAATACACTCATGCAATTTGAGAATATTTCACGTTGGCTAGCCCTACAACGCCCTACCATATGACAATGACAGCCGTCATGGTATGGTACCCCTAACCCACCTGGTTTGTCGAAATCATGCTCTCTAACAGAAAATTTATAACATTCTTAATATACAAATATACAAAAAATATGCAATATTGAAATTTTGTTTGTATATGTATATATACATATACATATACAAACTAATGTGCATTTGTATATATACATATACATATACATATACATATACATATACATATACATATACAAACGAAGTAGGCATATATGTGCCCACGTTAGGGAGCAGGGTTATAGGACTAAAAATCCTTCAAATTCGATATTTTAGAAGGATATCGTAATATAATGTGTTTCTTTATGCCCCAAAAATGCAAACTTAAAAAGAAAACATTGTGACGATGGGGAATTTTCAATAAAAATTGCATTAAACTGGACAAAAAATACCGATTCCTAAATACCTGGGTATTCCCAAAATAATCGGTATACCGGGTATGGGTATTTATTAAAATACCTGGAATGGGTAGGTATTTATTGGGTAGGTATTCCCAAAAATACCCATTTTTCGGTATGGGTTCGGTATACCCAATCAACAGTAGCTCAGTGACGACCCATTTGGATCTTACACCGCCTTAAATGTTAGGAACGGTAGCTATTTATCAGGTAATGCCCAGGTATTTGGGAATCGGTATCTTTGTCCAGCTTGCAATTTTTATCGAAATATCCCTATGATCACAATGTTTTCTTTGTAATTTTGTATTTTGGGGCATGCAGAAACGCATTCTATTATGAATTTATGATATCCTTTCAAAATGTCGAATTTGAAGTATTTTTAGTCCTCTGCCCCTACTCCTTGTCCCAAACTTGTTTTGTTATTAGAAAGCGTTGGTCTAGATATGGCTTAACTTTCACACTGTTCCTCAATAATCAAGTCTCTATGTACTTGATGAACAGTACATTCACAATCAACAGAATTGCCCGCATTTTGTCACTGCTCATTAGGCATACATGTAACAGGGGGGGGGTCTGGGGGGGCCGCCCCCCCACCCGACTTAGGCCAGACCCCCCCCGGATGGGGCCCCCCCCCCTCCCCCCGAGACGATTTCACCGACCCCCCCTCCGATTTTCCTGGCAAGTAAATTTTCGAGCAAATTTTTGCAATTTTTTACAATTTCACACACAAAAATTGCCAAAATCGCCTGCAAAACAGCACTTTTTAGCTGTATTTCAGCCCAAATTAGCGATTTTTGGCAATTTTTAGCCAAAAAATTGCGATTTTTTCGATTTTTGAGCGTTTTTTAGTGCCCACCCCCCCCCCAACATTTTGGCTCAGACCCCCCCGGCCGGCGCCAGACCCCCCCCCCCAACCCCCCTCCCCCCATCGGCGGATGACCTGTTACATGTATGTCATTAGGTATCCATACTGTACACTAGCAGGCCTTAAAACTACAGTACAATGGAAGCATTTCTCTTAGCCAAAATTATTATAAAAACGAGTTTCACTCCAGTAAAACCAAAAATAATTTAAAAATTCCTAAAAAACTGTAAATCCCATTGATTTTGATAAATTTTCTAGCCTCTGACCTTGGAAATGACTAATTCCATTGCCTTGTAAATCGGAAATTCAGTGTTTTGACTTTCTAAATCATTTTCAGCAAACACCGAATAAATACCGGTATTTTTTGCGAATACCTACTCATACCGAACCGATTCCTGAAAATCCCGATCCCCAAACAACAGTTCTTACAGGTTGCCTTAATTAAAGGAACATTGCTTTGTTCAAATTTCAAGGCTTAGTGTTAAGAGTAATGGATCGCTCCTAGGTGACTTCCTTGACAGCTTCCGCATGGTACCCAACCCATTAGATCGCTGGCTTGTCACAAACATAAACAGGCTAGCACATAAGCAACAAGTCCGAGTTGCGTATGACCTAGAGCAAGCCAGGGGTTTCCCCTGGCGTTTTCTAAATTAGTCGGGTTGAAATGAGTTCTCATTACAACAAATCTGGCTAATTTTTCAGTCTCTTAAACATGTTAATTGGATTCCTATCCTACTGAGAAAGCCAGTCTATCACGTAAGCAAAAGTTCTTCTGGAATCACTACTTGCTGGGCCAAGAGCAAGTAGGGATGTCAAAAAACGTAAATTTTAACAAAATACAAGTAAACATCAATTCGTAGATCGTTTCTTCACTTCAATCAAAGGAGCCGCAATTCTTCTTTCTTGAGTACACACAAAATCTACAGCAGTTACAGCACTCCTGCCAGATTCGGGTAGCACTGGCACTTTCTATGTAGGTTCTGCCAACCACTCAATTTAGACTTTGGGAGACTGGCAAACTGACAACCGGTTAATAAATAGCACGGGGGCACTGTGTTCCAATCTCACCAAGTCTATAATGCGCCGTTGATAGTAAGGGGCCGTCCATAAACGACGTCGTTCCAAAATCCCGATTTTTCGGACCCCCCTCCCCCCAAAATCGCCTTGCGTCGTTTCTGGGGACCCCCTCCCCCTAAGGCGACGTCGTTTTCGGGTCTTGCTTACCCCCCTCCCCCTCCTGGTGCGTCGTCTATCGTCGCATTTCAGCCGACACCCCCTCCCCCCTCTGGAACGACGTCGTTTATGACGGTCCCTAAGTGTCAGCGCCAGCCAAATGGCAGGATTTTGAGGATTTACAATCTATATCGAATGCGAGGGAGGGGTCACAGACTGATTAAAAATCGATGAGGTCGTTTTTGCACCAGAAGAGTCTTTGCCAAAAAATGTCAGGGCGGCCGATAGAATTGTTTTACTCCCCCGTTTTTTATTGCTCTTTTGAATTTTCTTACTACGTATAAAACTGGTACCATATATGGTACCGGTACCTAGGTTACATAGGTTTAGGATATTTGATATTTGGATATTTGGTATTTATTTTAGGGAACTTCGACTGTATTATTCTCAATTTGAGTACATTCTGGCAAAGGTTTCTACATACAGAAAAGCTTCCCAGAGTGGCTGTAGGGATTTATTCTATTGATTGCGCAGTATGGTAACAAGATAGCATGACAGTACTGTATGACTGCACTTTTATCGGAAGGGGGGTAAACGTCGCTTTAGGGGGAGAGGGGTCCGAAAAATCGGGATTTTGCACTGTTTGTGTGTTGTTGTTTGTGTGTCAGATTTCAAGGTGCAAACATGAAATGTAAGCTGCTAAATTTGGAAGCAGTTGATAGAGCGCGCAGGGGCAAATCTGCGAGATCTGGCCAAGCCGCCTTCTTCAATTCATTGCTCCGGCCTGATTGGGGCTAGAGTGAAACCGTTGCGGCTGTGGCAGCTTAATAATAGGGCGATTTGATAAAAGTTGGTGGTTCGACAATACTCTTGCTGATATAAATAGGCAAATTAAATGCCATATTCTTTGTTTGAAAGCGGAACCTAGAGAGAATTTATGTACTTATTAGAGACTTCCACTTGACCTTTAGATCGATTAAATTCTGCAGTCAGATTGGTGCGCAGCTGAGTTTAAGCGCCGGGTTTATAAGGCTTGATTGGTCGCCCCACACCTCGGGCCACTTATATCTTTCCGCTCGGACCTAGAATTAAGCTGATAATCGATCAGACAAGAATACCCACTTGCCACTTGGCCAGGACCACGCATTCTTGATCTTAGCCAGGTTCTATAGGTACTGGACCGGAAACTCTCGCAACCAATATGAGTCGGCTAACACTGCTAATTAGCTTGCTTGTTCTGTCAGCTTATGTTGTCTGTACTCAGGCGAAGTCCTATTATTGGCAGGTCCTAATGAATAGGGTTGTTAGCAGGTGAGTCAGATTCGTAAATATTGTGCTACTGCATGTTTTACAGCTCTCATTCAGTACGTGCACTGCATTTAAATTTAGCAAAGATCAGATGGGCGAATAATTTTTGCAGAAAAAAATAACAAAAAATGCTTCCCTAAATAACCTTATTGCGCGTACATGTAACAGGTCATCCGTCACCTTCGGGGACATGTGTGTTGTAACAGGGGGTCTGGTCTAGGGGACTGCCGTCACCCGACTGCCCGATCAGGGACCCATTGAGACGATTTATCCGACCCCCTCCGATATTTTTGGCAAGTACTGTACATTGTACAGTATTACTGCAGATTATAGTAATTTCAGTATTTCAGACACTAAAACTGCTGAAGTGGCCTGTAAAACAGCACTTTTGGCTGTATTTGTTTACCTCAAGCAAATTAGCGATTTTTTGCTATTTTTGAGCGTCTTTTAGTACCCAAACGGCAGCCCTAGAAATTTGGCTTAGGACCCCTCCCTGCCTACTGTACTGAGTGAGACTGAGACCTCCTTCCACCAAACTACCTCCCCATCGGCGGATCACCTGCTGCATGTATGTTCTTTGGATGGAAGTGAGTTTCCGGTTCTTTTAAGTAGACTTTTCAACCAATACAGATCAGGCATAAACCAAGCCTTGTATGGTATCAGGTTTACAAAAAATAACCCGCCTGGGTTTATTATAGGTTTACTTTGCCATAAGCACATAATGTAGGCTTATTTTTGGTTTCAACATTTTCTGCGTCTGCAGGGCGGCGTAAATTGCTAGTTTTGGTATGTAAAATGCATGAAGACAAGCAAAACATTAGGAAAAAGAAGATAAATTGAGGTTTAAAATCAAATTAGTGAATATAAAATGCAATGCTATTTGCACGATCACAATTCAGTCACAAACAGCATTGAACGATTGCATTTACCTCTATTCTCTTGCATTTGACTGAAAAAGGAAGTTTCCCTGAATAAGCCCATGGGGTTATTATTTTCGGTTTCAAAATGTAGGGCCGAACAAGCTATTTACGAAAAAAACCGGTACATACGTATACAATTTCTAGTAGTGATGTAAAATTATGGAATTTGAATTTCAATTCAATTACAATTAAAATATGGGCTCAGTTTTTAATTTCAATTAAATTAAATTAAATTAATTGAAATACTTTTCCAATATTTTCAATTACAATTATATTTTCAATTAAATTATGGAACTTCGGAAAATTTCAATTATGCCATATTTTTTCAATTATTTTCTTAATTTTTTGAAAATTGTTGTACTTTTGCTGTTAAAAGGCAGTGACAGTGGCCCAGGACTTAGAAAAATGTCAATGTAAAGCTTAGAGACACCTGGTTTGCCTGCTGCCCAACCAGGCGAGAAAATTTAAAAAAGTTGCCTTTTAAAAAACACATAAAATGGCATTCTGGGGGAAATTTACGGTTAGTTCATTATTTATTTTATATCAGTACATAATCTAAAGATTTTCAGCATTTGTCAGCAACATCACATCCTAGGTACCGTCGCCAAAAGGGGTATAAACCCATCCAAAAATCACTGTTTTGACTTTTATGAACTACAAAATAAAAAAACAGAGCATAAAATATTACAAAACAAAGTAAAAGATCATAGGATCAGTAAGATAAAGAGGTGACAAAGCCTAAATAGGTTTTTGTTTTTGAAGTCATTACCGCCTCTAATACTTACGCATTTCTTGCATTCACCACAGGAAATAATTGAAAATATAATTGAAATTCCGAATTTCAATTAAATTACAATTAAATTATGGCCCAACTTTTGAATTTCAATTAAATTAAATTAATTGAATTGAAATTAAAAACGGGCCAATTATGCGAATTTCAATTACAATTAAATTAATTTTTTACATCACTAATTTCTAGACCACAAGATCAAACAAAAGTGTCATCGGTGACAAGTGACAAGAAAAAGCGAAAAATGCGCTGGCTGAAGACTCCCTTAGGCGTTTGGTGGACGCCGGCATTCAAAAGTGATTCGGAAAATTGACAATAAGCGTTTACTCAGCGTTGTATGTAAATCACGCACATCACTGAAATCAGCTGTTAGAAAGGAAAGGCGGCAATTCTACAGACGGCTCCAGTTTGCTCACTGCCATGCCGCGCTTTTGCGATTTCCCATTTCTGCAATACCAAGATGTTCAGTTTAACTGAAAAACAGTTCAGCTGACCTTGGCATGTAGCGGCCAAGCGTGCTCCAAAACTGGCCACTGGGCGAAATAGCCGAACAACCGAGTTCTGTACTGGCTAGCACGAACAAGAACAGCAGTGTTAGCGCAAAGCGAGCCATGTCGGGCGGCCAGCAACAAATTGATTCAATTCTTTGAGCGATCAAAACAGCCGCAGAGATCACCAACTCATTAGGAATCCTCTCCGCGTCTGCTCAATGCAGGTTATTAGATCTACGCCGTGCCCTGCGGACGAACCCACGTAATTTCTGGATAGCAAAGAGACATTACAGACCACACCAGAAACAACGTATCCCTTCGGCGCCGAGCCGACCATACAGAGTCTATATGGAGCAGTTTGGCTGCGGTTAGGATTTGCGAATTAGGTGACGCCAAGACACTAGTTTCGCTTATTTTATATTCTTGGCAGCGGTTTGATTTTCAAAATACAGCTTCTTCCACTTTGTGTGCTGCCACAAACTGATACATATTTGTTTATTGGCATATTATTAAGAGTCGTTCTCTGGAACAGTCGAGTTTCAGTATTCACACCAAAATTGAACGTTGGGCGTAGAGAGCTGTAGTTTGGTACCCTAATATATATTGAAGGGTTAACACGAGCCTGCTAAGCATTTGTGGATTTGACGTTCCATTTGACGACCCCTTTTGGGCCTTGTAGCTTGGCTGGATGTAACCCCCAGTAGACTAGCTTTTTTATTTCATATTAATGTAGCGGTTAGTCTTAGCTACACGTTGATGTTAAACATTAAGGGCTCAGCCAGGGATCGAGAGAAATTTGTGCGAAATCAGACTAGAATTTCAAACGATTGCTCACTTTGAACGAACGAACGAACGAACAAACTTTTATCGCCCAACACAAAATAAAAAAAGAGTTACAAATGACATAAAACGCGGTTACAGTGTAAAACGACGGCATATGGAGGCGAAAGGCCAGTGGACAGCCACAAGGGCATAAAAAACACACAAATCTCATTTTTAGTTCATGATTCGCGGCTCTGAGCCCTTAATGTTTTACACAAACGTGTAGCTAATACTTTAGCGTTACATTATTATCCAATAAGAAGTTAGTCTATGGGCGTTCCAGCCATACATGTCGCTGGGTTTTTTCCGTGGGGGCACCTTTTTTAAATCCCAAATAGGGTTTTGGGACCAAGTCCAAAGTGGGTTTTGCTGATCTTTTTTGGGGTAAAAGTGGGGTTTTGTCAACCTTTTTTGGGATTCTGAGGAGAAAATGGCTTTAAAGCCCTATTTGGACCGAAAAAACGTTAAAAACCCTGTTTTTGCATAAAAACTGCCTTGTTTGTTCCGGTTGAAGAAAATGCTATAAAAACCCAATTTTATAAAAACTATTTATAGGCGTTTAAAATGCGTTTTGCAACTAAAAAATTGCACGGAAAACCTTACTTTGGTTGTAAAGCAGGCGCAAAACCCTGTTTTGAATTATACTGAAAAACCCTATTTAGTGATCTGAATGCAGTTCTTAAGTCCTGTTTAGGGTTTCTAAGCAATCTGAAAACCCTGTTTAGGGTTTCATAGTAACCTGAAAACCCCAATCAGAGTTCAAAGTAGACCTGAAAACCGAAATTAGGGCTTCAAAGTAACCTGAAAACCCTGTTTAGGATTTTCAATGTTACCTAAAAACCCTAATCAGAGTTTCAAAGTAGACCTGAAAACCCAAATAGGGTTTCAAAGTAACCTGAAAACAGTGCGAAGGGGTAAGCAACAAGCGAGGTAATGTTTACGGGATAAAAGAATTATTAGCACAGACCACAGATAGCGTAAAACGACAGCGACTCTCACAACAACTAAAAGTTCTGTTTCTGCGACTCGATCGAGTCAAAGGTGACCGACATATTTTTGGAGCTAAAGTTGCGTCTAACTGACGCTCTGAAGCGTTGCGCTGGCTGCAAAAATCCGCTGTCTCTGATTTCCTTGTTGAGCAGCACATAGAAGACCCAGTTAGCCGAGGAATTGAGATACGGTAGCAGGTGCACCAGCATGAAACAGCTGATCACTTGCGGAAACCGACTCAGTAGGTAAAACTGAAGCGAAGGGAACAGAGGCAGCAAATTAATGAGCCAATATGGAGTCCAACAAACGAAGTGAAAAATTACTACGCGCAGCACCGACTGGTACGCCTTGCGACGCCGGCTCTGCCGCAGATCTCTGCGTCGCTCTACAAGCACACAATTCTGCTACTTGGTAAAATCACAGGACACCGTGAGATAGACATTACTGCAAAATATAGTTGTATCTTTACCTGTAGTCACTGATAATAGCGGCCTTGGCGACTGCATACCTGAAACAGAAATTCGTCAAAATTTAATGGTCGGTCGGTCGGTCGGTCGGTCGGTCGGTCGGTCGGTCGGTCGGTCGGTCGGTCGGTCGGTCGGTCGGTCGGTCGGTCGGTCGGTCGGTCGGTCGGTCGGTCGGTCGGTCGGTCGGTCGGTCGGTCGGTCGGTCGGTCGGTCGGTCGGTCGGTCGGTCGGTCGGTCGGTCAATTGCTTCAACAGAAACCGTTTGGGCTCGCTTCAGTTCCGGTATCAGGTGAGCTTTGACCATTCGAAAAGATGGGAATGGACAAATACTGACTGTTTACTAAAACAGCTGGTAAACTCAATTCTCAGCAATAAGAAAAGATAGTACCTTGACTGGTCGCCGAAGAAAATCTATCCGAACGGCCATACTTGCCATCGATTGTGATTAGCATGTTTCCGTAGGAGAATCCTATTATTCCGGCTGGTGCCAAAAAACCTGCCACCAACAGACAAATTATAAAGCCATGCAACACTTGTTCTGGCATCAAATTGTTCATGGAACACTTTGTGACGTCATCCATTGGAACACTTGAATTTAAGTCTTCATACTTCTGCAATACAGTTTTCCTTATCTTTCTTTAAATTTCAAAGTAATCCAAACACCAATAGTTAGAGGTATATGATGACGCCTGCCAAAGACAGTGGCGTATCCAGGATTTTGGAAAGGGGGGGGTGTAAAATTTTGAAAGTGCCTGGTTGGGCCGCTGCCCAACCAGGGTAAGAAAATTTAGCAAAATTAGCCTTCAAAAACGCATTTAGAAGGCATTCTGAGCACAAAATAGACAGTTTTAGTACATAATTCATTAGTTTCCTATATGTTTGACAGACTTTTTCTTCCTACCTCCACCGCAAAGGGGGGTGTACACACCCTACACCCCTCTGGATACGCCACTGGCCAAAGATATACAGGTTGCCCACAAAAACCGAATAATTTGCTTCCAGCTGTAGTTTGAGCAGACCGATCTTTTAGCTTTCGGTCTCATCTCTGCTCTAGCATTCAGCTTTTGAATAATGGTTACTGGATGCACGCTGAGGTTTTTGCAATCATAGCATACACATTCGATTCCGAATTTGAGACAAGATCCACGAAAAAAACATAAATAAACTGAAAAAGAGAAGGAAATCGCACTGCTTGCTCACTTTTGACTGCTACAGTACCCGACTCAGTGGTTTGTTTTCGACCGGCGACCAACCAATCGATTGGTCATGATGAGCTCTTTCTTTCTGGTGAGATCAAAAGCTAAAAGATCGGTCGGCTCAAACTAAAGCTTGAAGTAAATTGTGTTTTTGACAACCTATGTAGCAATGGCAACAGTTGTTGGCACCTACCAAAACGTAGAGATCGCTGTAAACGAGAGCAGGCCACATAAGCGCAACGGAAAGCAGAGAGCAGACCAAAAGAATGGCGGCTATGGCCTTTCCAGTGCGCACCCAAGCGAACCGATGTGGATGGCAGGTGGCCAGGTATCGATCGACCGACATTGCGGTGAGAATGGCGATGGAGAGGAACTTGTTCACGTTCTCCACCAGCCAGTACAACTTGCACACCAACCAACCGAACGGCCAGTAGCCCAGATGCAAGTCAAGCAAAAGCAGCGGTAGAACGCTGACAACCAGCAGATCCACCGTACTCAGCGATATTATGTAGTAGTAGAGGTGTGCTGAAACAGTCGAAGTTTGCAGGGCTGGGCCGCTTCCTAAATACCATCTAGGTATTTATCATACATGGAACAGGTCATCCGCCGAAGGGGGAGGGGGTTTGAGGGGTCTGGCGCAGGCCGGGGAGGTCTGCTGAGCCGAAATTTTGGGAGGGGGTTGGGCACTAAAAAAACTACTGTGGAATACATATATGTATATGTATATGTATTGGAAATCCAATATGTATATGTATTCTGAACGAAATATGTATAAAAAAAGTACATACACTGTATTTGGGAATGCGTATTTTGCTAAAGGCGTCCAACGGAAATGGTTTATTTTGCCAGTGCATTACAATACTATTTCTCGAATTTTCTTCGCTTTTTTCTCGATCTTCTTGTTGTTGTTTCTTGCAGAAGAGCAGTAGACTGTTTGGCTGACATAGAAACTGTCAAGCTTTGTTTTCCAATCTAGTCACAGAGGGTACAAAGTGGTCAGGAGTCTTCTAAGCTCGGTAGGCTGTTTTTTATTAAGTAGTGATGCAACCGGGATCCCGGTATTTCCCGAAGAACCGGGAATTCCCAGTATTTTCACTCCCGGTTTCCAATCCCGGTTCGCACATTCTTAATACCGGGAAATACCGGGAATACCGGGAAATAGATTCTATAGCAAGCAGTATTTACAGTTTTTTTGCAGATACTACGTATTTCAGTGACATCTACTGTATATCCAACTTTCTTTTGCCACTACCAGCGGCACGCAAAACTTTGATTACGTTTTCAAATGACTGCTACTTGCTCAATTTTAGCGGACAACCATGTTTTGCAGCTTTTCCTTTTGTTTCAAATATTTTTATATTGGTTTATTAGGCCGTAAACTTTATCTTCTAAGCTTCCGACTTTATAAAGGCCTTCAATTCAGCAAGTCCCCAATGGGGATGGGGTCTTTTCCCCAAACCCCCAAAGTGGTGGAGCCTGGGTCCACGTCCCGGGGATGGATGATTCTGGCTTGCCGTTCTTCTTTAGTCTCCTTTATGGAGACGCCTGGAGGACGGCCCAGGGGTCCCTCTTCAGCGCTCCCAATGACATGGTTCCAGGCCCGTGCATGTGGCGTTGCCTGGGCATCTCTCCTTAGGGGTGCCTGCGGCGTCAGATGTGACGGAGGAAGAGGAGAGGAACAGGCGAATCAGGAAGGACAGGAATGAGATGTGGAATGAAAGAGCAAGAACCTTACAGGAGGCAGTAAATCGTAACGATCAATCTGAGATGTTCAGACAACTGAAAACACTGACAAAACCCAGGTCAATGCGACAAACCCAGTTGAAAGATGAGAATGGAGAGCAAATAACAGAGCAGACCCAAGTGACTGAAAGATGGAGCCGACACTTTGAACAACTGCTGAACAGGCCTCCTCCTAATCTTCCCAGTGAATTGGATGAATATCAAAGCCTGACTAAAACAGAAGATCCTGAAGCTGAGTGCCTTGTAACGGAACAAGAAGTAAGGTCAACCTTGAAGCAAATGAAAAGACGAAGAGCTCCTGGGCCAGATCAGATAACAGTGGAGATGATTGAAACCAGTCCTGTTGCAGTTGCCAGAATTACCAGACTCCTCAACATATGTTGGGAGAAAGAACAGATCCCGGAAGAATGGAAGACTGGAATCATAGTGCCAATCTGGAAACAAAAGGGAAGCAAAATGGAATGTAGCAACTACCGCGGTATCACTCTTCTATCTCATGTCTCCAAACTGATGGCAAAGATTGTACTAAAGAGAGCACTGCCCTACTTCCTGAACATGCGAAGAACACAGCAAGCCGGTTTTACACCCAACAAGTCAACTATTGACCAGATATTTGCATTGAGACAACTGATTGAGCTTGCAAGAGAGTACAGACGGCCACTTTACATTGCATTTATAGACCTAAAACAAGCTTTCGATTCTGTGGACCGACAGAGGATGTGGAAGGTGATTGAACAAATCAAGATCCCAGCAAAACTGGAGAGAATGGTAAAGGCCCTCTATGATGCACCACGCAGTAAAGTGAGATGCGGACAGACCGAGTCAAAGAGCTTTGAATTGAAAACTGGAGTGCGGCAAGGATGTGTTCTGGCACCAACTCTGTTCAACTCGGTGATAGATTATGCCCTGAAATGGCTTGACTCGGAAGAAGTCTTCCCAGGTTTCCACCTGGGGGACAAGAAAATCCAAGACCTGGACTTTGCAGATGATATAGCCTTCTTTTCTGAAACCCTGGAAGACCTGAAACATGGATTGTACACTATCAATGACGAATTCAACAAGCTAGGACTCCAGATTAATTGGGACAAGACCAAACTAATGGCTCCAGACTTTCTGACAACCCCTGCAACCATAGAGATCAGCGGTAACCGTGTGGAGTTTGTGAAGGAATTCCAATACCTTGGATCAGTGATAACCAGTGATGCTTCATGCCACCAAGACCTGCAGTCAAGAATCCACAAAAACGTTGGAAAAATGGCAAGCCTAAATACTGTACTGTGGAATAGAAGGGACCTGAGCCGAAAAACGAAACTGAGCATGTACCGAGCCCTGATAACCTCCTCTCTGCTATATGCAAGTGAAACATGGGCGTTGAACCAAGGACTAGAGAAGAGATTGGACATCTTTGACAACAAATGCCTACGAAGACTGGAAAGAATTAAGTGGTACCAGCGCGTGTCCAACGATGAGCTCAGGAGAAGAACACAGCAACCGTATGCCTCCCAACTAGCCAGAAAAAGCAGACTCCGATGGTTTGGTCATGTGACCAGAATGGATGAAGAGCAGCTGTCAAAGACCTTGCTTGAATTTAACCCGGGACAACACGGATGGAAACGACCATTGGGCAGGCCGAGAACGCGGTGGAAGGATGTACTCAGAGAAGACCGAAGGACGATTACAGAAAACCCAAATAATCGGAACCGATGGAGAACAGCGCTGCAAAAGAAAGAGTTCCTCCACGCCACGCCCAAGTGGCAAGAGAAATAAGTCAAGTAAGTCAATTCAGCAAAGCCACTCATTGATTGGCTATTCTTACACAGCTCTTTTGGTCCAATATGGTCCAATTGACATCGAGCTGCCTGGTGCCTGCCAAACCAACTCACTAACCCATTCAAAATAAATCTGATCTCACACCTGTACTGTACGTAGTTTAGCCCGTTATGAGAGAAAATCCTTGAAAAATCGGACTAGAAATGGTGTCAATAGCTAAACCGGATGTTGAAACCAAATATGTTTTATAATGCTGCATGCGTTTTGATCGATTTCCCGATATTTCCCGGTTTTTCCCGGTATTTTCATTTCCCGGTTTTCCCGTATCCCGGTATTCCGCTCCCGGTTGCATCACTGATTTTATGTACCGTACATATTTTTGAAAAAATACATATACATATTATGCATATCATACATGTAACAGGGGGTCTGGGGGTGTGCCCCCCACCCGACTTAGGCCAGACCCCCCCCCGGATGCCCCCCCGAGACGATTTCACCGACCCCCCTCCGATTTTTCTGGCAAGTAAATTTTCGAGCAAATTTTTGCAATTTTTTACAATTTCACACAAAAATTGCCAAAATCGCCTGCAAAACAGCACTTTTTAGCTGTATTTCAGTCCAAATTAGCGATTTTTGGCAATTTTTAGCCAAAAAATTGCGATTTTTTTCCATTTTTGGGCGTTTTTTAGTGCCCACCCCCCTCCCCCAAACTTTTGGCTCAGACCCCCCCGGCCGGCGCCAGACCCCCCAAACCCCCTCCCCCATATGGCGGATGACCTGTTACATGTATGATGCATATGTATTCGTCATCGGAAAACATATACATACAGGGTGGGGCACGGTAAGTGTTCCACGTTTGATTCATTGTAGCTCGCCGGTGCATGAATCGATTTCAATAAAACTTTGCACTAATATGGTCCCATGTCTAGCTTAGATGTGTGAAAAGTTTGTGGAAGATCCAGCAAAAGATGTCGTTTTTATTCAACAAAACATTACATCATTGGTTTTCAAAGTGGCCCCCATTTTGAGCGATACATCTGGTGCATCTGTCGGCAACCGAACGACAAATTCGAGAGCACAAATCGGCATCAAACTGATCAAAGGCATTTTCGATCGTTTCCTTCAATTCTTCCAAGCTATTCAACGGTTGAGCGTAGACAGTTTCCTTCACGATCCCCCAAACGGAGAAGTCGACGGGGGTGAGGTCTGGGGACCTTGGCGGCCATTCTATCGGCCCTCTCCTGCCCAACCAACGCCCAGGAAACGAACCGTTCAGCCACTCCCTGACCTGATGAGTAAAGTGAGGAGGTGCCCCGTCCTGCTGGAAAATGACAGCATCCAGATCGGGCCAGGTGGCGATCTCCGGCCAGACTTTCTCCTCCAGCAGCTGCAGGTAGGAGGCTCCATTCACAGTTTCTTCGAAGAAGAAGGGCCCTACGATGCCGCTGCTGGAAATCCCCACCCAGCACATGATGCCCGGACTGTTTACTTCCCTCTGCAACACTTCGTGTGGATTTTCAGCAGCCCAGTAGACTGAATTGTGGCGGTTCACACGGCCATTCAGCTTGAACTGCGCCTCATCAGACCACAGAATTCGGTCTGGAAACTGGTCGTCAAGGTTCCGCTGCTCCAGAAACCACTCGCAGAATTCCAAGCGTCGGTCGGGGTCGTCTTCGTTCAGCGCTTGCAACAGCCAGGGCCGGTAGGGTCGCAGAGCAGCAGTCTTCAGGATGCGTCGAATTGTGCGGCATGAAATTCCAGTCTGCGCTGCAAGACGATGGGTCGACTTTTTTGGCGACTTTTCTGATTTTGACTTTTGCGCTATCGCGTGCAAAACTCGTTTCTCCGTCGATCCCGTTCTGACTGGCTTCGGCATTCCCTCTTCCTCTCTCCCACCGAGCCAGTCTCCTCAAAACGTTCCACAGTTCTCAAAACGGTCATGTGGTTGCACGCCGCCCATTCGGGGAAAAGCAGCTTCAGTTGCCTCACAGTTTCACGGGCATTTTTGGTTTCGTAGTAAATTTTTACTGCTTGAATACGCTTTTCCAAGCCCAAACGCTGACTTTCAGCCATTTTCTCGATATCAGGTCATCAATTATTTTGAACTCTGTAGCGATTTGAGTCGAGTTTAGATACAGTAGCTTCCTTGATTGTCAGGGAAATCAATGTGAAAGCCTTTGCCCTTGTAAAATTAGCATGTAGCAAGGGACACCATTGAAAGCTGGCACGCATCTAAGTTAGACATGGGACCATATTAATATCCAAAGTTTTATTGAAATCGATTCATGCAGCGGCGAGCTACAATAAATCAAACGTGTAACACTTACCGTGCCCCACCCTGTATATGTACAGTATGTACAGGGTGTGCCAAAAAACAACCCAGCAGACTTTTTGCTGTGGCAAACCGTATATCTCAACCGATTTGAATGAGACGTTTTTTAAATGAAAGACAAATAAATTCTTAAAAGATTGCTGAAATTTTCATTAATGTATTCTGCTTACTTCCCGAGATATTGGCTCTCAAAATCAAAACAGTGATTTTGGCAGTGAACAAGAGGTATTTTTAATTATTCTGCACTTCGTAATATAACGGATTCCTGCTACTGCTAAGGGCTCTTGGAGGATTTACAGGTGACAACGAAACTCGGTTTACTTCAACACCACAGTATCATTAGCCCTAGCAGTAGGAATCTGCTTTATATTTTATGAAATGCAACGGAATCGCTCTTGTTCTTTGCCAAAATCTGTTTCGACTTAGAGGCAAATATCTCAAGAACTAAACTGTGAATCTCAATAAAAATTGCACCAATCTTTGAAGAATTTATCAGTCTTTCATTCAAAAAAGGGTTCATTCAAATCGGTTCAGATTCACGGTTGCAAAAGTAAAAAATCTGCTGGGTTGTTCTTTATCACTCTTGTTCAGTGCAAAAATCTCTGTTTTGACTTTGAGGACAAATACAGTATAGATCAAAAAAAATGTCCCATCGCTTTTTCGGCCTTCACTCAAACGTTTCGTTCTCAGTCAATTCTTTACCGATTTGGCTCAAATTTTCAGCAAAAATTACCAACATGGTTGGCTAAATATTCTGCAAATTTGGTGCGAAAATTCCAAAGGAAAAAATTTTTTTGAACCAGAAAGTGAAAATCATAGTGGTCTGTGTAAATTCAAATTTCCCGCGTAATTACGGCGCTATCGCTTAGATAGTTGCAGCAATTATCGGGCGGACATTTGGTCGTAACATATTCAGACGGCAGCCCTCTGGCTTAAGGGACACTAAAATTGGGGAATTTTAAAAACATGATCGAAAATCCCATAGTTAAGAAATCTGTACATTCTGGAATCAAAGCACTGAATCAGTTGTCAATCAACACAGATTGTAGCAGGAAGTTCGACAAATGAATGAACCTGATATTTAAACTCTGTTTCACATCATAGAAACCTTCTCCACAGTGTTTTTAGAAAATCGAAAATCTTCTGAATTGTCATTTCACCGTTTTTACGAAGAAAAGTCACATTTTGTCATGTTTTTGAAATTCCCCAATTTTAGTGCCCCTTAAGCCAGAGGGCTGCCGTCTGAATATGTTATGACCAAATGTCCGCCCGATCATTCCTGCAACTATCTAAGCGATAGCGCCGTAATTACGCGGGAAATTTGAATTTACACAGACCACTATGATTTTCACTTTTCGGTTCAAAAAATTTTTTCCGTTGGAATTTTCGCACCAAAGTTGCAGAATATTTAGCCAACCATGTTGTTAATTTTTGCTAAAAATTTGAGCCAAATCGGTAAAGAAATGACTGAGAACGAAACGTTTGAGTGAAGGCCGAAAAAGCGATGGGACATTTTTTTTGATCTATACTGTATCTCAGGAACTAAGCAGGCTATCTTAATAAACGATACATCAGTCTTTCAAGAATTTATTTATCTTTCATTTACAAAAGGATTCATTCAAATCGGTTGAGATATGCGGTTGCTACAGCAAAAACTCTGCAGGGTTGTATTTTTGGCACACCCTGTACATACATATATGTTTATGGGTTTATGACTAGTAACGCAAACACAACACAAACAAACAATCGCACAGTAACTGAATACACTAAACACTCACACTAAACAATTTACAATCTTTCATTACTCACTACTAATCTAACGGACGGACGCACTTGGACCACATCAGTGCCTGACAGCCAGTGCAAATTAACTGTAGACTTCAGCTGCTTTTTCCTTCTGTTCCGATTCTTCACCCAGGCTAATTTGCTCTGCTCTTGTCTGATACTTTGTTAGCTCAATCTCTTTCCTGTTACATTCTTTCCTTTCTCAGCCTTTGCTTTCACCTCTCGTTTTGTCATCGGTAAAACCGGCTTCCAACTATTTTCCAGCAAGCTCAAACGGATCCTTTTTCTCCTCCTTTATCTTCTTCTTCTCTTTCTCCTACTTGCCTTCATACATGTACTAGGGGGTTTTGGGGGTTACCCCCTGCTGAATAGGCCAACTCCCCGAGACAGGTTAAGGGACCCTCCCCGACCCAAAAATACAAGTACCAGTAGTGGCACCAGTACTAACAAATTGGCTCAGAAATGACTAACTTTTAGCCTAAAATTCGCTTGAAAAGCTTTGGAACCCGAATTTGGCTTTCCACTGCTGAGATTTAAGAGAAATCGGTGTTTTTCTAAGCCTTTTCTGATATTTTTTGCTTGTTCTTAGCTCTAATCTAAAACGCTATTTGGCAGCTTAAAATAGCGATTTTTGGCGTCCTTACTGAAAAAACATGCTAAAACGGATTTCCAGGCGTTTTCGAGCTTTTTGAAAGTTTGGACCCCCTCTGGACGAAACCCCTCTCGACCCCCGAGGAAACCCCCCCTACCCTCCTTCCCCAGGTCGGCCCGGAGCTGTTACATGTATGCTTGCCTTCATCTTCGCCTTCCTTCTCGCCATACTCCTTCGTCTCATCATCCTTCTTCGCATTCTCTTTCTTCTCATTGTGCTCCTCCTCCTCCTCCTTTCCTCATCATCTTTCGTCTTTTCCCCTGTCTCTTCTGCCTCTTTCTCTTTTATCCTCCTTCGCCTCGGCTTTTTCCTCATCTTTCGGCGGCGAGCCTTGTGGGAGAGCAGCAGGTAGGTTCAGACGGTCGGTCTCGGCATCAATGTACTGTACCAAGCACTGCCTTTACGTAGTTAACTTTGGGGGAAAATATCTAGTATTTCTTTTTCTGTGTTTTTCGCAAATAACCACTTGATGCAGACCAGGGAGCAAAAGTTCCCGACTTGTTCCCGAGAGTCGGGGACAACCCCTTGCCTTTCTACAGTATCTAGGCTTCAAAATACAGTATACCTCCCTTGTCCCCCGCTTTCGGGGACATGTTTTCCTTGTCCCGCGGGACAACTTATTATCCCCTGGAGGACAACTTCTTGTTCCCCGGAGGACACCTCGAGAACAACTTCTTGCCTCTTCTCCTTGACAAACCCCCTCCTTGTCCCTGGGGCTTGTCCTGGGCTTATCCCCACCTATGTCCCCATCGGGACATCTGGAACACCTTGTCCCTAGAGGAGGTGGTTGTCCCCGGTCTGCATCAAGTGGATAACTCGTTATGGGTGCGTCGGAGCGTTTTTGCCTCATAACCAAAGTTCGAGTTCTGTAGTATAACCACTTGATGCAGACCGGGGATAACCACCTCTTCTGGGGACAAGGTGTTTCAGATGTCCCGACGGAGGGGGACATGGGTGGGGACAAGCCCCAGGGACAACGGGGTTTGTCAAAAGGAAAAGCGGCAAGAAGTTATCCTCCGGGAACAAGAAGTTGTCCCGCGGGACAAGGAAAACATGTCCCCGAAAGCGAGGGACAAGGGGGTATACTGTAGTTTAAGCTCTCCACTGTGGAAATTCTCCAAATTTAGCGCCCTTTGAGCTATAGGGGGCCCCAGTAGACATACATGTAGCTGGGTTTTCGGCTGGGGGGGGGGTTTCCAGATCCAAAATAGGGTTTCAGCACTATTTCCAAAGGGAGTTTCAGCGACCTTTTTTGGTGTCCAAAAGTGGGTTTTAGCGACCTTTTTTTTGGGCTCAAAACAGGGTTTTGAGGACTAAAAATCGGGTAAAAATCCTGTCAGAAGTGCAAAAATTCCCTTTAAAACCCTATTTATTGGTTTAAAATGTGCAGAAAATCCTATTTTTTATTAAAAACGTGCAAAAAACATGTTTTTGCTTTAAAACATGCAAAAAAGCTATATTTTACTCGACAGAATACAGCTAAAATGCGTATCTGGAACCCTATTTAGAGATTTTGAAACAAAAATTAGGGCACTGAAACCCTGTTTAGGGTTTTTGAGACCCAAATTAGGGTTCCGGAACCCTATTTAGGGTTTTTGAAACCCAAAGTAGGGCTCCGGAACCCTATTTAGAGTTTCAGAAACCCAAATTAGGGTTTCAGAAACCCAAATTAGGGTACCGGAACCCTAGTTAGGGTTTCAGAAACCCAAATTAGGGCTCCGGAACCCAATTTAGGGTTTCAGAAACCCAAATTAGGGTTCCGGAACCCTATTTAGGGTTTCAGAAACCCTGTTTAGTCTCTGTGAAACCCAAATTAGGGTTCCGGAACCCTATTTAGGGTTTTTGAAACCCAAAGTAGGGCTCCGGAACCCTATTTAGGGTTTCACAAACCCAAATTAGGGTTTCAGAAACCCAAATTAGGGTTCCGGAACCCTATTTAGGGTTTCAGAAACCCAAATTAGGGTTCCGGAACCCTATTTAGGGTTTCAGAAACCCAAAGTAGGGCTCCGGAACCCTATTTAGGGTTTCAGAAACCCAAAGTAGGGCTCCGGAACCCTATTTAGGGTTTCAGAAACCCAAATTAGGGTTCCGGAACCCTATTTAGGCTTTCAGGTACCCAAAACAGGGTTTCGGAACCCTATTTAGGGTTTCTGAAACCCTAAATAGGGTTCCGGAGGCATTACTTTGGGTTTCTGAAACCCTAAATAGGGTTCCGGAACCCTATTTAGGGCTTTTGAAATGCTAAATTACGGTAGATAAGTCTTGAAACCCTGAATTTTAGCAGTTTGTAACCCAAAATATGGTTTCAGAAACCCCCCCCCCCCAGAATTCGGCTGGGGGGGGGGGGTTTTGCCGAAAATCGGGCCTGGGGGGGCTAAACCCCCCCAAACCCCCCTCCTACATGTATGCCAGTAGAGATGGGAACGGAAATTAATTTACGTGTCCCTCTCTATGAACACTGACTACAGTAGCAGTGGCGCCACTGCTAATAGTACAGTAGAGATGGGAACGGACTGTAATTTACGTGTCCCTCGCTATGAACACTGACTAAAGTAGCAGGGGCGCCACTGCTAATAGTACCGTAGAGCTGGCAACGGAAATTAATTTACGTGTCCCTCTCTATGAACACTGACTACCGTAGCAGTGGCGCCACTGCCAATAGTACATACAGTAGAGATGGGAACGGAAATTAATTTACGTGTCCCTCTCTATGAACACTGACTACAGTAGCAGTGGCGCCACTGCTAATAGTACAGTAGAGATGGGAACGGAAATTAATTTACGTGTCCCTCTCTATGAACACTGACTACAGTAGCAGTGGCGCCACTGCTAATAGTACAGTAGAGATGGGAACGGAAATTAATTTACGTGTCCCTCTCTATGAACACTGACTACAGTAGCAGTGGCGCCACTGCTAATAGTACAGTAGAGATGGGAACGGAAATTAATTTACGTGTCCCTCTCTATGAACACTGACTACAGTAGCAGTGGCGCCACTGCCAATAGTACATACAGTAGAGATGGGAACGGAAATTAATTTACGTGTCCCTCTCTATGAACACTGACTACAGTAGCAGTGGCGCCACTGCTAATAGTACAGTAGAGATGGGAACGGAAATTAATTTACGTGTCCCTCTCTATGAACACTGACTACAGTAGCAGTGGCGCCACTGCCAATAGTACATACAGTAGAGATGGGAACGGAAATTAATTTACGTGTCCCTCTCTATGAACACTGACTACAGTAGCAGTGGCGCCACTGCCAATAGTACATACAGTAGAGATGGGAACGGAAATTAATTTACGTGTCCCTCTCTATGAACACTGACTACAGTAGCAGTGGCGCCCCTGCGAATAGTACAGACAGTAGAGATGGGAACGGAAATTAATTTACGTGTCCCTCTCTATGAACACTGACTACAGTAGCAGTGGCGCCACTGCTAATAGTACAGTAGAGATGGGAACGGAAATTAATTTACGTGTCCCTCTCTATGAACACTGACTACAGTAGCAGTGGCGCCACTGCCAATAGTACATACAGTAGAGATGGGAACGGAAATTAATTTACGTGTCCCTCTCTATGAACACTGACTACAGTAGCAGTGGCGCCACTGCCAATAGTACAGTAGAGATGGGAACGGAAATTAATTTACGTGCCCCTCTCTATGTATGAGCACTCACTACAGTAGCAGTGGCGCCACTGCCAATAGTACAGTGCATTAGAGATGGGAACGGAAATTAATTTACGTGCCCCTCTCTATGTATGAGCACTCACTACAGTAGCAGTGGCGCCACTGCCAATAGTACAGTGCATTAGAGATGGGAACGGAAATTAATTTGCGTGCCCCTCTCTAGCCCCTAGTCAGTATGTTATGCCCAATGACAATACCAATCATTCCTGCAAGTTTCAGACCACCATTCTTTGAGAATTAACGAAAAAAATAGTATTTCCGTGGACCGCCCTGATTCTTAGTTTTCGCTCATAAAACCCGAGCGGGTCAAAATTTCGGCACCAAACTTGCATCAATCTGTCCAGTCATTGTGCTAATTAATCCTGAAATTTTGAAGCACATCATTAAAGAAATGACCGACAACGAATTGTTTGAGTAAAGTTTGAAAAAGGGGTGGTAATTTTTTAGCCCATACTGTTAGTTAGCGCTACATTTTGGTGAAATAAAATTATGGGGGAACTGTGTGGGGTAAAATCGGACCGGAACAGAACAGAGCAGAGCAACTTACCAACGAACAGTTCTTTTCGGCTTGGACATGGATTTCGTCTGATCTTGGTGAGCAGTCGTCCGACCACAACCAGAACCACGACATTTCCGCTGCTTCCGAGCGCAAACAAGATTCCGTATAAGTAGATAATAAGAGTGCGCATCACTCAGCAGCCAAGTTTCGGGTCTAAAACGGTATAGTCGCTGCTGGTAAAAGATGCCAAAGTTTGGCGGCGGCAGAACTTTCCAGATCTCAGCTTAACCGTTCTATTCGAACACTGACCTCTTTGCCTGCCTACTGTTGAATGAATAATGATATAATGTTGTGAACTCGACTAATTAGCAGGGTTGCCAGGTTGGGTGTTTTACCCCCAAATCTGGGGGTACTTTGCCACCATTTGGGGGTGAAAATTTCATCTGGGGTGGGGGTACAAATCTGGGGGTATTTGGAAATTTTTTGGGGGTTGGGGGTATTTTAGGGGAATTTGCTAAAATTTAGGGGAATTTTTGGGGGTTTCGGGATTTTTGAGAATTTTCTTCTTCAGACTAATGATCGAATGTTATTTTTTACCAGTGACGAATCAAAGTTCATCACATTGTTTGAAAAAATGTAATGTCATCGATCTGTCCACCAAAAAAAATCGAGGTATGACATGCTTAATTCTGAAGAACTTTTTTGAGGAACTTTCAAAATCTCAACTTTAGAAATTCTTTTGCAACAGTGAAAAAATTAGAAATATTTAGTGGATACGCGGCATTATAAAACGTATATTAGAATCAACGTGATCTAAACTAAAACCGTGTCATAACTTGAAACAAAGTTTTAGAAAATTTCATCCATAATTCTGTAGTTTTCTTGTTGTCTGATGCCTGTGGCCAATTTCTCACCTTACAAGTAAAATGTCAAGTACAAGTCAAATACAAGTACAAGTCAATTACAAGTCAAGTAAAAGTCAATTTCTCACCTCACAAGCGTTTACTTGACATTTACTTGTAATTGACAACGACTTGATAAACACTTGACATTTACTGGACAATGCCTTCGGCGGCTGATTGGCCATTTTACAGCTGATTCCGTCTGACTACTCGCGGAAACAATAAGGACGAAGCTTACTGCGGAGTACGGAGGGTTGACTGGGTGGGACACAACAAGTATAATTGCTATGTTTACTCTGTTGAAAGGAAACATTCACAAATCGGCATGACCATACATGTAACAGGGGGGTCTGGGGGGGTCTGCCCCCCACCCGACTTAGGCCAGACCCCCCCCCCCCCCCAGATGGGGACCCGCCCCCCCCCCCCCCGAGACGATTTCACCAAACCCACCCTCCGATTTTTCTGGCAAGTAAATTTTCGAGGAAATTTTTGCAATTTTTTACACTTCCACACACAAAAATTGCCAAAATCGCCTGCAAAACAGCACTTTTTAGCTGTATTTCAGTCCAAATTAGCGATTTTTGGCACTTTTTAGCCAAAAAATTGCGATTTTTCTCGATTTTTGAGCGGTTTTTAGGGCCCACCCCCCTCCCCCAAAATTTTGGCTCAGACGCCCCCCCCCCGGCCGGCGCCAGACCCCCCAACCCCCCTCCCCCCATCGGCGGATGACCTGTTACATGTATGGGCATGACATTATGTTGAACAGTTTAACGCTCAAATTCGTCCTCGAAATTTGTTTGCCTATGACTTCAGTAGACGTTGAGGTCGCGGCTAGCCTCAGGGACTTTGCGGTACTGGGTCGTTTATCCATCTTAGCCCGTGGCGGGCCACCTACCCACCAAAACTAACCTACAGTATGTTACGCACATGTGCGTGCCTTACACTGACTTTTCTTTCTGGTACTACTGGATAGACCCGCCCATACTCCAAAAAGTTGACGTTCACTCTGACTAACCCAAGAAAATTGGTTGATCCTTCCAAATTTTTCACTCTGACCCCACCCCCGGACCTATTTTCTGGCCAGTGATGCTAACTGCGTTAAATACGATTGTTTTCCGTCGGTACTTGTTATCGGCACGTTTACTTTTCATTTCGATGCATTTTGTTTGTTTTTTATCCGTTAGTTTTCGGTTTCGTTCTCACTTGACAACCATTTATCGGTCGCAAGAGACTGATAAAATTTTACAAGTCCAAGTGGAGAAATTTGATAGGTGAGAAATTGAACACTTGACATTTACTTGACATTCACTTGTAAATTGGCCACTTGACTTGTAATTGACTTGTACTTGACTTGACAATTTTCAGAGGTGAGAAAGCGAAAATTGATAAAATTTATCAAGTTTGCTTGTTTTGTCAAGTACAAGTCAATTACAAGTGAGGTGAGAAATTGGCCCTGCCCCGGTAGAAACAAACAATTTTTCCGTTCAGCTCACCTGAATGGAAAATTTTGAAACGCTTTTGTGAGCTCAATTATTGGCCGTTTGTTCTGTAAATTGGTCTAGAGTTTCTTTTTTAGAAACTGTAGTGACTGACAAATTTACAAGAGGAAATGTCAGCTTGTTGGCTCGCAATGGTTCTTCGAAATTTACCGTTCAGGTGAGCTGAACGGAAAAATCGTTTGTTTCTACCGGTGCTGGTCTGATCGTAATCTGAGTGATTTGTTGCAGAATTACAATTTAGTTGTACACATGTAAAAAATTTCATTCTTTTTGTTTCTCACTATATCTATCTTATGCTGCAATGTGAAATTCAGCTTCCATCAGCTCAAAAAGTACATTTTCAACCTGGGGGGATTTTTGGTGGTATTTTGAAAATTCTGGGCTTTTCTGGGGGAATTTTTTCTCTGATTTAGGGGTTTTTTGGTCTGCAGACCTGGCAACACTGCTAATTAGTTCAGCTGCAAAGCCGTCTCACTCAAACTGCAAAACAGGATTGTATTTTCATCCTTTTCTGATCGATTTTTTCTTGTTCATTACGTAGCTTCATCTACAGGGTGTTCCGGAAAATGACGACATTTTTACGCCATTTCCACAAACAAGTGTTGACCAAATTAGCTGCAATTTGAAACATACGTAGGTGCCAAAATAGGGGAGATTTTGTGTGTTAAAACCATACATGTAACAGGTCATCCGCCGATGGGGGGAGGGGGGGTGGGGGGGGTCTGGCGCCGGCCGGGCGGGGTCTGAGCCCAAATTTGGGGGGTGGGGGGGTGGGCACTAAAAAACGCTCAAAAATCGAGAAAAATCGCACAGTTTGGCCTAAACATCGCCAAAAATCGCTAATTTGGGCTGAAATACAGCTAAAAAGTGCTGTTTTGCAGGCCATTTTGGCAATTTTTGTGTGTGAAAGTGTAAAAAATTGCAAAAATTTGCTCGAAAATTTACTTGCCAGAAAAATCGGAGGGGGGGTCGGTGAAATCGTCTCGGGGGGGGGGGGGGCCCATCCGGGGGGGGGGGGGTCTGGCCTAGTCGGGTGGGGGGCAGACCCCCCCAGACCCCCCCCCTGTTACATGTATGGTTAAAACAGGCTTGACTTGTTAAAAAGGTCTTGCGAAAACAAGGATTATCCTATGATCTGTTTTTCTGTTCTGCTCATTCAAAGAAGCAGATGCTCAGCAATTCCTCATTTTCTCAACACTGTGTCAATCTCAATGCATGCAATTTTAATACAAAATAGCCCACAGTTTTGTTAATTTTTTGCTAATTTCAGGTCATTTGACGAATCTGCCCTATTTTGCCACCTCTCTTTCGAATTTCAGCCAATTTGACTAAACTTGCGGAAATGACAGAAAAATGAAATGTTGCCCAAGCCACTACATAAAAACTATTACAGAAGATTTCAGAAGAAACTAGGGGGTTTGGGGGTTACCCACTAGCTAGAAAGGTCAAACCCCGTCACACACCCCACCCCGACCCCAAGACAGTTTAGGGACCCCGACCCAAAAATACAACTACTAGTAGTGACTCAGTACTAACAAACTGACTCAGAAATCACTAATTTTTAGCTTAAAATTCATTTGAAAAACCTTAGGAAAGCGAATTTGGCGTTTCCGCTGCTGAGTTAATTAAGAGGAATCGGTGTTCTTTGGAAGCCCTTTTTATTGTATTTTGCTTGTTTCTAGCTCTAAAACGCTATTTGGCAGCTGTTAAAATAGTGATTTCTGCTTTCTTACATAGAAAAACGTTCTAAAAACGCTAAATTTGGAGCTTTGAAATTTTGGACCTCCCTTTGAGCGAAACTCACCTTGCCCCCCCCCCCACCTGACGGAAACCCCCACTCCCTTTCTTCATGCCATCCCAGACCTCTTAAATGTCAATGTATAAGATGGATTATTACTCAGTATTCAGTGGGTTCAGTATTCCCAATCAACGGTATTGTATGTAGCCTGGGCCAAACCACCCAACACCTTCCCTCCTTCAACGGATGACCTATTATGTACGGTCAGACTGGCGATTAGTAGGCAAATGGGAGTGGACATGTTAAAATAAACAGACCCACCCTAGAGACCTGCACGGGCCGCCTTTTTCACGGCCCGACCCGGCTGAAATCCTCTAAAAATCTTCTGTAGGGCGACCAGGCCCGGCCCGTGCAGGTCTCTTCTAACCCACCCTCTGCCGCTCTGGCATCACTTTAACTAACCGGCCTTGGCTCGGTCAGATAAGAGCGGCCGAAAGCGTATAAAACACGCTAAAGCAATTTATTAAAACAGCACTTCTAGTGAACAGATTTATTTATAAATAAGAAAACTAAGGGCTCGCTTGTGTTAAGACACGTGTCTTTCCTACAGTTGGTAGGTATACCTGAACCTGAACCTGAAACCTGGGTATTAACCTGAAAATTGTGAACCTGAACCTGAACCTACTTGAAAATAAATGTACTTGCCTGACACCTACTAGGTCGGTACCTACTTTTCAGGTTTCTCTTGTCTTAAACTTCTCGGTGCAAGTAGCACGTACTGTCAACTTTTGAAATTGGTTAGATCAGATATTGCTTGACGCTCTACAGTTTTGTTCTTAAAAATGGTGTGCGTGAAGCGACTAATGCACATTATTCCCCTGGTTTTACACGGGAATAACTAAAGTTTCTTGCTTTGCTTTATATCAAACGAAAGAGGACAACATTAAGGTTTACTGGAGTACGCATGAATTGCACAAGAAGCTAGTACGTGTACTGTAACTTAAAAATGAAGGGGATGATAGGGAAAAGCCCCATCCGGAAATTGCCTTTATGAAAGCTTGTCTTCCTCTATACCTAAGCCTAAGCTTTAGTTTGTTTGGTGAACGTAAGCTTAAACGTCAGCTAGTAGAAGCAAGAATGTGTAGAACTTATGTAAGCCTCACCCTTATAACTTAATGCCGGAACTTAGGGTTTGAAATGAACGTTCGTTTAGCGCGTGGGGGTTTCCTACTACTATGGCGACCGGTCCGTCATACCGCAAAAATTGTCTCGCGTTTTTCTCGTTTTGTCGAATTGTTGGTTTGTAAATTTCGATTGCTTTGAACATGCATCGTTTTCTTAAGAAAAGGAACAGGAGCGCTATTTATTTAGCTCATATCCGAAAATTTATGTCTTTATTTGAAAGTACCTGAACCTGAACCTGACACCTGGGCATACATGTAGCTGGGTTTTCGGCTGGGGGGGGAATTTTTCTGATCCAAAATAGGGTTTCAGGGCTATGCCCAAAGGGGGTTTCAGCGACCTTTTTTTGGTGTCCAAAAGTGGGTTTCAGCGACCTTTTTTTGGGCTCAAAACAGGGTTTTGAGGACTAAAAATGGGGTAAAAATCGTGTCTGAAGTGCAAAAATTCCGTTTAAAACCCTATTTTTGCTGTAAAACGTGGAAAAAACCTTATTTTTAATTTAAAATGTGCAAAAAAAGCTAATTTTGCTTTAAAACGTGCAAAAAAACCCATTTTATTCGACATAATACAGTTAAAATGCATTTCTGGAACCTTCTTTAGAGATTTTTAAACCCAAATTAGGGTTCCGGAACCCTATTTAGGGTTTCAGTAACCCAAATTAGGTTTCCGGAACCCTATTTCGGCACTCCAGAAACCCAAATTTGGGTTCTGGAACCCTATTTAGGGTTTCAGTAACCGAAATTAGGGTTTCAGTAACCCAAATTAGGGTTCCGGAACCCTATTTAGGGCTTCAGAAACCCAAATTAGGGTTACAGTAACCCTATTTAGGGTTTCAGGAACCCAATTTAGGGTTTCCGTAACCCAAATTAGGGTTTCAGGAACCCAATTTAGGGTTTCAGTAACCCAAAATAGGGTTCCGGAACCCTATTTAGGGTTTCAGTAACCGAAATTAGGGTTTCAGTAACCCAAATTAGGGTTCCGGAACCCTATTTAGGGTTTCAGTAACCGAAATTAGGGTTTCAGTAACCCAAATTAGGGTTCCGGAACCCTATTTAGCGCTTCAGAAACACAAATTAGGGTTCCGGAACCCTATTTAGGGTTTCAGTAACCGAAATTAGGGTTTCAGTAACCCAAATTAGGGTTCCGGAACCCTATTTAGGCTTTCAGAAACCCAAATTAGAGTTTCAGTAATCAAAATTAGGGTTCCGGAACCCTATTTAGGGTTTCAGTAACCCAAAACAGGGTTTCGGAACCCTATTTAGGGTTTTTGAAACCCAACACAGGGTTCTGGAACCCTATTTAGGGTTTTTGAAACCCAAAACAGGGTTCTGGAACCCTATTTAGGGTTTTTGAAACCCAAACTAGGGCTCCGGAACCCTAATTTGGATTACTGAAACCCTAATCAGGGCTTCTGGAACCCTGTTTGCAGGTTTTCAAACCCAAAATAGGGTTTCAAAAAATTCCCCCCCCAGAATCCGGCTGGGGGGGGAATTTTCTCCGAAAATCGGGCCTGGGGGGGAACCCCCCAACTACATGTATGCACCTGGGCACTTTTGAAAAATGTACCTGAACCTGAAATTGGATTTTAGAGATACCTGAACCTGGACTTACCTGAAATTTGGTGGTACCTACCAACTGTAGTCTTTCCCTCTGGTAGTTCTCGGCAAAAATCTGGTACAAAAAAGTGGGGAGGCAACCAGTGGCGTATCCAGGATTTCGGAAAGGGGGGTGTAAAATTTTGAAAGTGCCTGGTTGGGCCGCTGCCCAACCAGGGTAAGAAAATTTAGCAAAATTTGCCTTAAAAACGCGTTTAAAACACATTCCAGGCGTAAAATTAACAGAAATTACAGGTTTTAGTAGTTTAAAGTGGCTTGGTTGGGCTTCTGCCCGACCAGGGCGAGAAAATTTTGAAAATTTTTACCTTAAAAAACGCGTTTAAAACGCATTCTGAGCACAAAATTGACAGTTTTGGTACTATTAGTTTCCCTTATTTTTGTCAGACTTTCTCTTCACCTCCACCGCAAAGGGGTGGTACCCACCCTATACCCCCTGGATACGCCACTGGAGGCAACATATAGGCAAAAATAGGTCTATACACATACATTGTATATAGCATACATACAGAAAAACATACACAAACGAAATTGGTGGTATTTTAGAAACAGCAGCCGTGCCCGATACCAACAAGAAGAATACAGGAACCGCGCCAACACTCGACAAACACCAGGTGAACTGAAGGAAAAGGCGAAAACACTAGGATCATTAACGTTTGTAATTTGTGTTCACTCATCCAAATTGACAAGATGATTTGGCAAGGATAAGCGCATCATACCTATACGTACGTACGAAGCAGGAAGCCTGTGTCTGATAGTCTAGGAGAGCTACTAATTAGTTTCCAAGTGCTCCTAGCTACACAGAGGGACTTCCAAGCTGCAAAGACCGAGCTCAGATTTCAGCTTCTCAAGCTTAATGAGACAGCTTTTCGACGTGCACTGTGCTCAACCTGTGCAGGCAAAGTAAAGGCTTTTAGCTAGTTGAATACCTCATTCTCTCGGGCCGCATTAGTTAGGGCAGACTGCTTTGCTCAATAGCTCTTTAATTTTAGAACCAGTCATGCGATCTATTAATTCAAGCTTTGAAAATTTTATTACCCTCTTCTTAACGCTAACCCGCTTCCGAACACACATTGTACAAGTACACGTACACTATACATTATTATTGCAGTGACACCACGCTCTAGAACGATGGCTTCTTCACCATTTCCTGTTCCCAGTAGCCGCGCAGCTCGTTCAGCAGATGAAACAGCGATCGGAAGGTCTTGAGAGGGGGCGGAGCAGTCTGAAAGATGGACCACTGGTCAAGTTATTTTTTCTTACTGATTTTAGGCATACGTATCTGTACCATATAGGTAGTTTACTAGAAACAACTACGTGTATAACGCGTATACACTTGTCACCTCCACAATGTTCGCACTCTAGGCTGCAGTTATTTTTGCCACCTTATCCACCATCACTGTTTCAGCCCCGAATTTGTCTCGTGGAATGTGTCTGTGTCAGTGTTTTTGGAAGAGAAAAATCACCACGATCGGTTTTCAGGTAGAACCCTCTATGTCTGATGAGGCTCAGTTCAAGCTGACTGACTCGGTGGGCCAGTTTGCAATCAGTGATATTGCTAGCGCGCCCGGGCGGCAGATCTTCCCCTCTGCGCCAAAGCGCTATATCTCCACTTCAGATCCGCACCAAACGTTATACGCTGACGCTATCACTCACCCCTCCCTTCTCTTCCACATAAACAAAGCGAGCCCGGTTTAACCTATTATTCAGGATGATTCACATATCCCGCGGGGTTTCGCAAGCTCAGAACTGTTTTGTTTGTGGACCGAATCGGCTGATTTTTGGATCACAGTACAGTACTATTGGTCCACTCAAACCAAACTGCACGTTTTGCACGTTCCTTCACCGTAAAAGCCATCACAACTGCAAAAAACGTCAAGTTGTATTGGAAACTGAATGAAACGTCAATCCGCTATGCTAGCCCCAAAAGCAGCCTAATCGCGCACTAGCCAAATATTTTTAGCACCAATAGCAGTTTGCGGTAGAATCGCCCGTTTTCAGGCATGTCGTTATGAAACAGGCGCAAAATTTGAAACAGTAAAATGCTAAGTAAGGCCACACACCCAATCTTCAGCCGATTCGGTAAGCGAACAAAAATGTTCCGAGATTGTGAAACCCCGTGGGATATGTGAGTGAATCACCCTGTTTGTCTTTCAATGTATGTATAACGCTCAAAATTGGCAAAAGTACCCTTGGCACTAGGTATATTTGATTGAATGAAAGTTTGCTGAATTTCCGCTCCCGTCGTAGTGGCGTGCCGGTCAACCGATCAAACGTTCAACAAACACTTACAGTAGGTAGCAAGTATACAACACCCACCCACCCCATCTGTATGAAAGGAAAGATTGAAACTGAAACAACAAAGCTTTATAGACACGGAAAGAAAACTAGTCAAGCGAAACAGAAATATACAGACAAAAAATGAACGGTGGCAACTTGTAGTTATCTCTTCCTGAGAACTTGAAACAAATCAATTGCAACTTTGCTTGCTTTCGAATGCTTTACCGTTGTAGTTGACGGAACAGTTTGAGTGACCGGTGGACTTGCACAGTAGCTCATCAGATGACTGTACGTGCATGGCTGATAGCAGCAGGATTCCACGATTCCTACTCGGTGATAGTACACGATCTGACTGTGCGTCACTTCGTCTGAAGTTGAATGAGACGAGGTTAGGACAGCCAGAAATTACGGTTCATCATGTACACGCACATGGCTCGCGTTACCACCGTAGCCCTGAGACTCACAGCCCCGACAAGAATGTGTAAGTACTAGTAGCAGCTTCAGTACTAACAAATTGGCCAAGAAATCAGATCCGGTAGAAAAGTCGTCCCGAGGAGGGGTCCTTTTACTATACCGGTGGGGGCAAACCCAGAGCTCCTTTTACTGTACATGTGTATGTTACTACACATTCCCGTTGCCCAATTATTGTTTCTGTTGTTGGGTAACAAATACATACAATACAATGTATGATGGAAGATTATTAAGAATATGCTTGAGACTTACAAGGCGTCGGCGTCATGTAGCGATGGTTGCAGATTTTCATCAGCATTCTAATCAGCTTTTTGCCACAGAGTCTATTCGATCTTTCGGCGCCGGCGCTTTCAGCTTGAAGTAGCAAGAAAAGTAGAAGCACAGCCAAGACGGAGACTAGAATGGGACGGCGGAGAGCAGCCATACTCTTGCGCTGGCTGAGTCAGTCTTTGTTTACGGTGCGCGGAGGTCGTCTAATTCGGGGGCTAAAAGGTCAGCTTGCGCAACGCTCTCAATCAGTAAGCTTGGCTTAATTAATTAAATAAGCCTATAGCGCACGCTCGGTTGAGCCGGGTCAGGTCAGTGACGCGTCTTAAGCCAAAGTTCAAATTTCTGCCGCTTCTATCTGGGCTTACCGCAAAGATAAAACATCTGCGTACTTTACACCGTTGGCTAGCGCTTTGACGAATGAAAAAGTCCAAGCATATAGATTGAACTGTCTTGTCTTCCTGGTCTCTTTTAACACAAATGCATAAATGATAAACAAACCAGTCTTCTATCTGGTCCACCCTGGCTGACGAAAAGACTACCGTAAAACTTCTAACAGTAGAGCTTTAGGAACGCTTTATTATTTAAACGCTACATTGGCCAACTCAAGTGTCTTAATTTTTCATTCAGTACAGGGTGTTTTGCTTTTAAAATCAAGCAATCTTTATGATTTTCAGTTTTTGACTACGTATACAAGCTTAATCGAAAAAAATTACAACTGTCGGACAGCATTTTGCATTGGGAACATGGACAAAGCGCTGATATTAGTGCGCGTGAGTAGCACTACCTACTATTAGTATGCGCTTTTATTACATTAGATTAAGCCCTCCAGGAACTCCGAAAGTTTTACCTGGTTGATCAGGCTGCATGTGCACTAAGGAAGGTAAACGGAGAAAGAAGAGGAGTTGCCAAAATTTGTTTGGCACAACGCCGGCCGGCCGGACGTAAACAAGCGAGTGGAAAGGGTGAAACTGTGGTCGGAATCCGAAACACGCTTGTTTGCGCAATATTGACAGCTCTACAAACATACTTATTCACTTCCTCTAGCCGCAACCGCACTAACAGTGTTGCACTTACTAAACACACCGATCTATTAAGCCAAGAACGTATTGATTGATATTTTTGAGCGACGATCTGCCGATCGCCTTTTATTTACACACTCTGCACGTGACACTTGCGTGTCATGGATTAACTATTTTATCGTTTCTTTACACAAACTTTTACTTCCCTTTGGAGTGTGCTGAATATGTATACCCGGGTACCCTAATTGGAATATTGCAAAATTAGTCAGAAACAGCTGCACTTCAGTTTAGCACAAAATTAGGTGTTGGCTCGAAAGACTTCCTCAAATTTAGAACTGTTTCACACAAAACTTTCCTGATTTCATAAGTTTCTTCAATTGAAGAGTTTTTATTTAGATTCCAAAATAGGACAAACTTTTACTGTTGGCTAACATCTAGCGAAATTTAGGGGTCATTGCTATAAAACCTGTCTCCAAAGAGTACCCGGGGCACAGAAAATGGCAAAACTGGCACCAAGTGCCTAACTGTGTACCCTGGGTACACTATGCGGGGGTACTCTGTTCAGCACTCTCCGGTACCTTTAGGCTCCTTCGCACAACATTCTGGCACATGAGATAGCGCAGAGTGGTGTCACTACAGTGGGAAAATATCGAAATTTTTAAAACATATTAATATAACTATACATATATGTTTCTCGCCAATCAAACATATAAATAACACATATAGTTATATGTTTCTGGTAATTGAATATGCACATATTTTTAAACATAAAACATATTTGTGTAAAAGTCGCTTATTCACATATATTTTGTCTTAATTTTCGATAATTCAAACTTGAGATTCTGAATTTCCTGTTTAAAACGGTTTGCTACAATTTAGATAGCATGCTCAGATTCAATAAGTTTAAGTGAAAGTCAGATTTTTGAAAGTTTACTGTCAAACAGCAACCAAAAGTCTTGAAATAGTCAATTCCTATAGCAAAAATATGTATATGTTTCCAGATACATATTGGCCTCAAAACATATAAATACAAAACATATTTGACATGCAAACATATTGAGAAACATAAACATATATGTTTTCCCAGAAACAAACATATTTATGTTTTAAAACATATACATAAAACATATATGTTTCCCACAGTAGGTGTCACATACAGATACAGTAGGTATGTACAGGGTCCATCAATGAAACAATCCCGCAGATTCTTTACTGTAGCAGATTCTTAAAAGATTACTGGATTTTTTATTAAAGACACACTCGGCTTAGTTCCTTAGCTTTTTACCCTCAAAGTCAAAACAGATATTTTTGGCATTGAACAAGAGGGATTAAAAAACAACCGAGCAGATTTTTTCACTTTTGCAACCACAAATCTCAACCGATTTCAATGACAGATTGATAAGTCTTTTACTATTGATTAACTTTTATTAATAGTCTTTCATTTAAAATAAGATATATTGAAATCGGTTGAGATTTACGATTGCTACAGTAAATATCGGGGGTGGTTGTTTCTTGACGGAGCCTGTAGTGAAGTTGCCAGAAAATTCAAAAGCGTCGCTTCATCGTTTTCCTTTTTCCATTTGCTCTCGCAGCCATGTAGAGTCCTGGTAATAACGTGGATCTCCCAACATTAGCGCAGTTCTCTTGTAGAAATAATAATACATCACGGCGCCTAAAAGTTTCAGTAAAGCAAATCTAATCAGTAGTCTACCCATCCGGGGGTGTAGGGTGGCTAAACCCCCATTGTGATGGAGGTAGGGAGAAAAAATTAGGCAAAAATATGAGAAAGGAATATATTACCTGTACCTGTGCTCTTTATGCCCAGCATGCCTAACAAATGCGTTTTTGAAATTTAGTTTTTAGAAATTTTCCCGTCAGGCTTTTCAGTTCGCAATGTCAAGGTTCCGCGGTTACTGAATGTCCGACACTATAAATGAAGTTTTCTGATCGCTCAGTGTACAGCTGATAAGCTTAAGCAATAGGTATGTACATGTACATGTAGTAGGTATATATAGGTAATATGTAGGTAGCGATTTTACATGGTCGCCAATCTGTCTGCCTTTGCTAGCAGAGCAAACAAGCATGCCATACAACTGCTTTGTTTTGCTTCTGTGTTGTTTGCAATGCTTGGAAATCAATCACAGCTGTTCCAGAATGACTTTTCGACCGTTTCAATAGGTGAAGTGTAAGCAAACAAAAACGTGATTTTTAGTCGGTAGGAGAACATTTGCAGCGCAGAATTTATTTTAGAGTGTTTTTAGGCTCTTCTAATTCTCAATTTCAGACACAAAAATTCTCAAAATCGCCCGCAAAACAGTAGTTTTTAGGCGTATTTCAGCCCAAATTAGCGATTGTTTACGATTATTAGCCCAAAAATTGCGATTTTCTCTATTTTTGAGCGTTTTTTTAATGTCCAACCTCCCTCCCAAAATTTTGGCTTAGACCCCCCGGCCGGCGCCAGACCCCCAACCCCCTCCCCTTCGGTGGATGAACTGTTACATGTATGCATAAGACGCACCGAAACACTAAATATTGAATTAATTTACAAAGCCTCAGAACTTTGTGAAAACATTTCACAAATTGGATGGAATTGTAATGGCTTGTAGTATTATGGTGAAACAGGAACGTTTGTATTTCGTTTGTATTTGTGAAATTCTGCTTGGATTTCGTTTGTATTTGTGTTTGTGAATTTACACGTTGGCGAAACAGAAATCCGTTTGTGTTTGTGTTTGTATTTGTGATGAATTGCAAATTGGTGAAACAGGCCCCTGACCTCTTCAAACTACGAAAACTGTTAATTTTTGCAATTTTACGCTCAGAATACCTTTCCAATACGTGTTTGAAGGCTAATTTTGCAAAATTTTCTCGCCCTCGCCCAACCAGGCAGCTTCAAAATTTGCACCCGCTTGCAAAATCCTGGGTAGACCACTGAATGTATTAGACAGTTTCTGTCAAGGTACAGGGCAGAAATTTTGTTTTGTCAATTACATTTCAAAATCATGTCTTTCGAAATGTCTGCATCAATTTCTAAACGTTTCGTTTTTCCTTTATTGGAAACAGAAGTAAAGATTGAGATTAGCTGGTGTTCGAGAAGATTGTATTAAAGTTCTGTCAAAAAACTAAAAGCAAAACTTACTGCACCGGTGTAGGATGTAGAGAGCAATGAGTCCGGGCGACCAAATGTACTTGTTCGGTTGTTCCCAATTTTCTCTCTAAACTTAATTTCCTTTTTTTTGAAAAACTGTGGTGTATTTTTAGCAAAACAGAAGGCCATAACGTTATTAAGCGCGTAAACGAGTAAACTCCAATTGTTATAGCCCCATCTCCGCCAGACAACTAAATTTTAAAACAATCCGCCTCGCCAAAGATACCTAAAATTCGAATTTAATTGCAGTATTTATTAATTTATTTATTTTTCATGTCAAATAAATGAATGAATATTTACTCCCTACGTATGTACGTACCAGACTCCAAACGTGGTAGCAAACGGAAAAGGCCAGGTACAATGTAGAAACGTAGATGGTTGCTTGAAACTTAGCCACCAGAACTGAGATCAGACCGGCTTGAAAGACATAGGTGGCAGAGAAACTCAAAAATAATATGATCAGAGCCATCACAGTACTCGTGTCTTGCAATCTAAAAGCAAAAGGCATCCACGCAATACATTAATTACGATTTCATATTTCATATCTCAATCTATTCCTTCATATTAGAACATAAACCTTCCTCTCAACTACTGTTGTTTGGTATTGGATTTTCCGTTTGTGTATGTGTATGTGTATGCGTATACACATTTACCTTCGAATGTGTATGGTAATTTGTGTATACACATTCAGCAAAACAATGTGTATTTTTGTGTATATTTGTGTATGTGTATTGTACTGAAAATGCAAATTTATTGGTAGATTTTCAGTAAGAAATGCTAGGAAAATCGAATCTCTCAATTTCTGCTGCTTGAAACCTTGGATAGCTTTGAAATCGAGTTACTTAGGCCATTTGAAGACTTTATGAGGATATCTACTGTTTATTACTGCAGGAAAAACATCGAAATTTTACGTTTCTGTTCGAAATTTTATTGTCTTTTGCTGATCAAATACACATACACAAAAATACACATTTTGAGTACTGTTTGTGTATGGTAATGTGTATCGGAATTTTCAATGTGTATGTGTATGTGTATGTGTATACACATTGAAAAAACAATGTGTATTTATGTGTATGGTAAATGTGTATGTGTATACACAAACAACAGTACTCTCAACTTTCATTTGTGCAGACTGGGTGCCAACCAATCATAGCCCTCCCCGAGTAAACCAGACTAAGCATGATCGGAACAATGAATGTACCGTAAAGCAGGACATTTTATTGTGGGCTTATATTCACAAGCTATGTAAATATTGAGTGGTGTTCCTCTATTGGCCACATGAACTACAGTTGTTTGGTATTGGGTTTTCCGTTTGTGTATGTGTATGTGTATGTGTATACACATTTACCCTCAAATGTGTATGGTAATTTGTGTATACGCATTCAACAAAACAATGTGTACTTTTGTGTATATTTGTGTATGTGTATTGTACCGAAAATGCAAATTTTTGGTAGATTTTCAGTACGAAATGCTAGAAAAATCGAACCTTTCAATGTCTGCTGCTTGAAACCTTGGATAGCTTTGAAATTGAGTTACACAGGCCATTTGAAGGCTTTATCAGGATACCTACCGTTTATTACAGTCAGGCACTTAACGCCGTTTATGGTACCGACACCATATAAGGTGCCGGTACCATATATGGTACCGGTACCGAGGGTAGTGGTACCATATATGGTACCGGCACCATATATGGTACCGTCACCATATATGGTACCGGTACCATATATGGTGCCCCCACGTTCGGCGACTGTGGTGGTACCATATATGGTACCGGTACCATATATGGTACCGGCACCATATATGGTACCGTCACCATATATGGTACCGGCACCATATATGGTACCCCTACCCATGGCCATGGGTGCCGGTACCATATATGGTGCCGGTACCATATATGGTACCGGTACCATATATGGTACCACTACCATATATGGTGCGAAATCTGAACGGAGTGCCGGAAAAACGCGAAGGTGGGGGTACCATATATGGTGCCGGTTCCATATATGGTACCGGCACCTTATATGGTAGCGTCACCATATATGGTACCGGTACCATATATGGTACCACCACAGACCTCGAACGTGGGGGTACCATATATGGTGCCGGCACCTTATATGGTACCGGTACCATATATGGTACCACCACAGGCCCCGAAGGTGGGGGTACCATATATGGTACCGGTACCATATATGGTGACGGTACCATATATGGTGCCGGTACCATATATGGTACCACTACCTACGGTACCGGTACCATATATGGTACCGGCACCTTATATGGTGTTGGTACCATAAACGGCGTTAAGTGCCTGACTGTATTACTACAGCAAAAACATCGAAATTTTACGATTCTGTTCGAAATTTTATCGACTATTGCTGATCAAATACACATACACAAAAATACACATTTCGAGTAATGTTTGTGTATGGTAATGTGTATCTGAATTTTCAATGTGTATGTGTATGTGTATGTGTATACACATTGAAAAAGCAATGTGTATTTTTGTGTATGGTAAATGTGTATGTGTATACACAAACAACAGTAACATGAACAGCTTGAAGATGAGCAAAACAGGAGGACAAAAGTGACTAATCATGTTTAACTGTTCGTAACGCCAATAAAGGGTACATAACATACACTAAAGTATTGAGCTTGTGAGTACAAACCCACAATAATAGTTGTTTGGCAGCCTGTATGTATTTTCTGTTCCTTTTTGACTTTGTTGGTTTTTGTGCCTATGATGCCTAGCTTAAAGCTGGACCTAAAAACGCCTATATAGTCCTAAAAGCGTAATTGATAATCATAAACTTGATTGGGGGTAGTGTCCGGTTATGAAGAATAGACTCACACATAAAGCATCAGTTGAACTGTGTTGTGAGCGTACAACAAAGGCGCAGCCACATTTATTCCCAAGTCCGCAATTATCATAGCAAACTGGACCAACAATACCGGTCGAAATTTCTTTGTCTCCGTCATTTTTCACTAAGCTTGTGTGGTTGCCGTGACAACAAGATGCGCCTGCCTATGGAATGGAGAACAGCGTAAACGGTAGCGGAACGAAATGCGCATTTAATCACAACTAAGCTACGGTCCGTTCTACGAATTTCATTCAAATACATTTCGATTGAATTGAACGTAGAAAGAAACCAGTGGCCCAATTTAGTCGAGTACGCAAATTTCTTTTAGAATTGAATGATTTTTTACATCCCAAGTTTTCTTGATCGCAAGTATAGAGCAAACAAGTCAATAGTCAGTGTGGCCCAGTGTGGTGCATTTTGAAAATTTGAAACTAGGTAAAGTAATACTAGGTAAAGTTGTCACCTAAAAAACTAGGTAAAGTAATACTAGGTAAAGTTCTCAGATAAGAAACTAGGTAAAGTAATACTAAGTAAAGCCCAGAAAAACTAGGTAATACTAGGTAAACCTAAAACGCTCGAAATCAAGTCAAAATGTTATTTGTGGTTCAATAGAACAATGATGAAGTTAGTGGAGTAAAAATTTACGGAATTTGACACATTTCAAAGTAAGTATTTGTATTTTTTTATCAAATAAGTCAGAAATTCATTCTCTGGGCCACTGCAATTATGGGAAAGCCGGAAATTTGCAGGTTTGCTGACTGAAAAAGCCACGTAAAACTAAAAATATCAAACTAGGTAAACTTGTTTTACCTAGAAGTACCTAGTTATGCGGATTTAAAACTAGGTAAAGTAAAACTAGGTAAAATCGAGTAACCAACAACTAGGTAAAGTAAATCTAGGTACTTTTCCCGAATATTAACTAGGTAATACTAGGTATACCTAGTTACCTAGTTACCTAGATAAAAAGTGCACCACACTGGTGTGGCCATGTACATATCACAGTTTCGTCTTCCAGTCACTTTTGTGTTGGTCAAATCTGTTTGGCTAAAATTTTAACACAACCCACACAAATCCTCGCCAGTTTTACTCTCAAAGTTTTAGTCTGGTGCTTCAAGCACAAATTATGCGGTTCAACATGTTCACCTTGTTGGCGCACACATGGAAGTGCTTAATTAGTTGTTGAAGCGATAGATTTGGCTATGTTTTACAGAGTAAAAATTCCGTGGATTTGTGCATGTTGTGTTAAAATTTCAGCGCAACTGATTGTCGAAGACAAAAGTTACTGCAAGACGAAACCTGTGATAGATAAATGGCCACCCTGTATACAGAAACAATAGCAAAGTATTCTATAAATAGCAAAACCCTTTAGAAAATATTCCAAAACAGTCGAACGTGTTTACGTAACTGTTACACAATGCGTACTCATCAAAAAGTTGCCTGCAACCATTAACTCCAGACAAACTCGTATTTCACAGCGTTGCTGTTACTTGGGTGGTCCGGTCTTTTGAAAGAATGGGCCATGGTGCAGCGCACAAACGCACCCTTGTACTCAGTCTTAAGCCAGACATGCCGTTCTTCTTGGTTCAGCCAGAACGGATACCACCTGTCTTTGTTTTCCTGCCTGTCAATGTCTTCCCTCACTCCGCTAGCACTGTCTACGTTTTGCTCTGCGCCATTCGGAGCTGAGCTAAACTTACTTCTGAGCAGCATCCTGAACCTGCCACACATGAAACCGTAGACAAGCACATTGAAAGAGTTATTGGATATTCCTAAAACGGTCACTGAAGTGACCAGCCAGGCAGGACAGTCCAGTCGCGTCATGAGGAGCGCCACGTAAGGTAAACTGGTCACAACCATAAGCAGAAAGACCACAAATACACATTTGCTCAACTCTAGCTGAGTTCTGTTGACGGTGTATTGGTGCACCGATACACATATGCACATGTATAAGGCCAGAGTCATGACACAGGGATTCACTCCGTACAACGCATACTGTGCAGTTAACAGCATGTGAAGCGTAGAGTTCTGATCTCGAAATTCACAGAACAGATTGCTGGATGGTACTAGTGGTGTCTAAAGGTTCGCTAGTTTAATTAGTCGGTCGGTCGGTCGGGTCGGTCGGTCGGTCGGTCGGTCGGTGCCTACTTTGCCCGGCAAAGGAATGTTAGAGATTTCAGCTGGGCCGCGCTACAAAGATTGGGTTTTCATAAGGACAGGGCCGCCGGGCCCACTCCGCAAAAAATGTGTTTTTGGGAAAGGCGGGGTTGAGCCGCCAAAAAGGCGGCCGGTACAGGTCTCTATCGGTCGGTCAGTCTCAGTGCGTGATACAGTCAGTTCAGTGCAGACCTAACGATAATAGAGCTACCGGGTTTTTCCGTATAAACGCCCTAGTGGTCCCCCTGGGCATTTATTTGGAAATCCTTTCCAACATACATGTACATATATAGCTGGGTTTTCGGCTGGGAGTACTTTTCTGATCCAAAATGGGTTTCAGGGTTCAAAGAACAAAGAAGAACAAAGTTTATTCAACAACAAAGCCTGCACACCATTTCTGTCAGAACGAAGGGCGAGCTGGGCCGATTTCCGGCTCGAGAGCCCTACCCCGAATGTATTTAGAAAAATCAACATGTTCTAATTTTGCGCGAAAGCGAGCCAAAGACTGTGACTCAATAATTTCAGAAGGCAATTTATTCCAAATATGTACAACTCTATGTGCGAAGAAGCTTTTGCTCACATCAAGACGAAAATGCTTAGGATAAAGTTTTAAACTGTGACCTCTAGTACGAGATTCAGTGGAAAAAGTAAACAAGCACTCAACTGGCAAATCAGCAAGACCCCTGACTATCTTAAAAACCATTACCAGGTCTCAGATTATTCTGCGTTCTTCTAAAGATTTAATCTTATGGTTAATCTTATGGTTAACCTTTTTGGGCTCAAAAAACAGGGTCTTGAGAACTAAAAATCGGGTAAAAATGCAAACAGAAGTGCAAAAATGCCCTTTAAAACCCTATTTATTGTTTAAAAATAGGGTTTCAAAAAACTCCCCCTAGAATCCGGCGGGGGGAATTTTCCCGGAAAATCGGGCATGGGGGAAATCCCCCCTCCTATTCCCGCAACAGCATGTGTGCAGTTACCAAATAAACGCCCAGGGAGGGGCCCACAAAGCCTTTCCAAACAAACGCCCACTGGCGGTTTTTCAGATAAACATTTTGTTGTAGAAAAGATAAAGATATTATGTTACAATGTATATGGGTTAAAACCTCAAAAATTGGGGCTATAGAAACAACATATTTTCAGTTTTAATTTTTTGCACTGATTTTTGACCAAAACTG
>JASANB010006988.1:0-15384 GCA_030248155.1 Sabatieria punctata
GTGGCGTATCCAGGGGGGTGTAGGGTGTGTACACCCCCCCTTTGCGGTGGAGGTAGGAAGAAAAAGTCGGTCAAAAATATAAGAAACTAATGACTTGCGTACTAAAACTGTCTATTTTGTGCTCAGAATACCTTCTAAATGCGTTTTTGAAGGCTAAATTTTCAAAATTTTCTCGCCCTGGTCGGGCAGAAGCCCAACCAGGCCATTATAAACTACTAAAACTTGTAATATCTGTTAATTTTAAGCTCGGAATGCGTTTTAAACGCGTTTTCGAAGGCAATTTTTGCAAAATTTTCTTACCCTGGTTGAAGAATTTTTCTTTCAAAATTTTCTTACCCAGTTGAAGAACACAGAGTCACTTTCCCCAGATGACTTGTGTAATGTGTGTCGTACGGTCCGCGCTGCTTGACGGTTTCGGTCGCTGGTTTTCCTTGATCTCGACTTGCGTACAGGTCATACTTGCGCTTCCGTACAATACACAGGAGTGGTGTGGGCTCCTTTTGCTGCCGTTTCTTACTAGTGCGGTCAGCCATCAAGCCAGCTACCATTGGTAACTTGGGGGCACTTAAAGATGTCTCGGAGATTCTGATCCGCGGGTTCTGGCCTATGTCAGGTGGGGGGTACACCCTTGCTAGATCTATGGATTGTATCAACATGCAGTACACAACCGAACAGCATATGTTTCTCTCATACATGTACTAGGGGGGGTTTGGGGGGCTTACCCCCTGCTGGAAAGGCCAAACCCCCTCACCCCCCCCCCCCGAGACAGGTTAAGGGACCCCCCGACCAAAAAATACAAGTGGTGGTAGTGGCTCCAGTATTAACAAACTGGGTCAGAAATCACTAATTTTTAGCCTAAAATTCACTTGAAAAGCCTTTGGAAACGGAATTTGGCGTTTCCACTGCTGATATTTAAGAAAAATCGGTGTTTTTGGAAGCTCTTTTTGTCATTTTTTGCTTGTTTTTAGCTTTAAAACGCTATTTGGCAGCTTAAAATAGCGATTTTTAGCGTCCTTACTGAAAAAAACGTGCTAAAAACGCATTTCTAGGCGTTTTGGAGCTTTTTGAAATTTTGGACCCCACCTCTGGACGAAACCCCCCCTCGACCCCCACCTGAGGATAAAACCCCCCTACCCCCCTCCCCCCAGGTCGGCCCGGAGCTGTTACATGTATGGTTTCTCTTTTGAGAACTTTGTCCGTTCGACTAAGTTTATGTGTATAGTACATATTCTTGATTCTGTTGTTGAAAGTTAGTCTGCCTGCACCTCACTATCCGAAATGACACATAATAAAAACCTTTCAACCAAACACACAACACAATTTACACTGTCTCAGATTGTACACTGTTTCGAACGTTTAACCATAATTTAGACTGCTAACACGTTCCAATCACTACGTTTGCAACCCACCGTAGTTTTAGTCGCAAAATACTCGGGGGCAATTTCAGTTGCATTTTAGTTGCATTTTTGTTGGGCACTGACCCCGCGCGAGCGCTGGTATGGTACCGTAAATTTGCGCTTTGCGCTTTGCGCCGATTACCTTTGCGCCGATTCGATATTACCATTTAAACAGAAGGTGTTTTAAACGGAAGAGGAGAATTAACAACAGGAGTGCGGTCCGATGAGGCCGACGGTGTCTACGGTGCTATTTAGTTTTTGTCCAAAAAAGCAAGAGGAAAGGCTACTGGTGTGTTTGTTTGTCTGACTGATAAGTGACAGGTGACGGGCAGTGTGGGTTGTAATGTCGACGCAGGAGCTAAAATGGCTGTCGAGACCCAGACCGCCGCCCTCTCCCGATCAACAAGAGGAGAGCGCCGGTCCGGGCGAGCAGCAGACTGCTCCCGTAGACACCACTGTCAAAGGTAACACTTTGAGTCGGTCTTCCTTTCGACCGTTTGAGTCTAGTATTGAGACCCCAAATTGAACCTTTCCAAGACGTTATGTAGATAGAAGAAGTGTTCAGGTAAACTGATGTGGAAGTACGAAGGAGGGGAGGAGAAGACAGAGATAGACTGGACCAAGGTGTCCAGTTCGGCCACGGCTACTAGAACCACAGTAAAGGAGGTGTCGGAGATGGTGCAGCTCAGCAAGCCTGAGAGGGGCTCCCGGGTTAGTCTATGCTTTTTCTTTTTATAACACCTCTGATTCATACATGTAACAGGGGGTCTGCCCCTACACGAATTAAGCCAGATCCCCCGGATGGACCCCGGAACGATTCCCACTCCGATTTTTCTGTCAAGTAATTTTTTGAGCAAAATTTTCGCGATCTTTTGCAATTTCAGACACAAAAATTGCCAAAATCGCCTGTGAAACAGCACTTGCTAGCACCCCCAGCCGGCCCCCTCCCCTTCAGCGGATGATCTGTTACATGTATGCTCTGATTCGTACCTAACAGAGAGCAACAGCTAAGAAGTGCTGTCTTACAGGTGATTTTAGCAATTTTAGTCTCTGAAAAATTGCAAAAATTTTGTGAAAAATTTAGTTGGCAAAAAATCGGAGTGTGTCGAAAAAATCGTCTCAGGGAAGAGGGTCTGGCCTAAGTCTGGTGGAGGGCAGACTCCAGGGCTCGTTGTTACATGTATGTAATGCCTGAAAGAAATGAACCTATAGCTCAAATTTGCAGTAATTTGCTTAGCGTTGGCAGTTGCTAATCGTACTTAACAAAATGTCTTTCTTGAGGCTGGTGTAGAAAAATGTCGAACGGGGCCTTTCCGTTTGTTTTCTGTCGGGCCGTTGCTTGGTGTTGATCAAATGCTGCGGCGTTCATACTTTAGAAAGGACAGCTTTTTCAATGTGATATGAAACGCTCACTCTACCTGTGTGTTGGTATAAATGAGGTAGGCAGGCAAAGAAGGGATGGGTTGTAGGCGCCGCCAGTTCCAAGCGACCATTACTACCGCTCGAGAGCGGAAGACAAAGATGCACACGCTTATTCGGAAGCTTTCTTGAAGAATCCCTTCGTCCCAATCGGTAAGCTTTTTCTCCTCTAAATTCCTAAATTCAAACCGCTTTCTTGTGCTGTGCTTTCGTCAGCCAAAGTTAGTGGTCTAATTTAGTTTCCAAGATCTCAGTAGGCTCCCCAACCCCCAGCGCCTGAGGGCTAATGATCTGTTACTTGTATCTTACCATTTAGGGACCGTCCATAAACTACCACGTTCAGAGACTGGGTGTGGGGTGGTCGGTTGAACGTCGGAAAACGTTGCAGTGTGTGGGGGTTGGCGTCGAAAACGTCAACGTTTTTTAGGTGCCTAGGAAGCTTTTGTCCGTAACTATATTACAAGGAAAACTTAACCAAGTTAATGTTTCCAATCGCCAAAATGGCAAAAAGTTTCTCTTTCATAGCTTCTACAGCGTCATTTCGATTTTATTGAAAATCTTTTCAAATGTCGGGCACAGTACCAAGTTTAGTCGGAGGGACTGTCAGCCAAAAAACGTTTATAGTTTTTGACGGGAGTTGTGCTGAAAACATTGAGAAACGTCGGGTGGCGGTGGCGGTCCTAAGTTTTGAATTTTTGAACGTCGTAGTTTATGGACGGCACTTATGCCGTCAATTGCATGACGTGCCTGTATAAGGTTAAGGTCAGTTAGGAGCATACATGTAACAGCTCCGGGCCGACCTGGGGGGAGGGGGGTAGGGGGGGGTTTCCTCAGGTGGGGGGTCGAGGGGGGGTTTCGCCCAGGTGGGGGGTCCCAAATTTCAAAAAGCTCCAAAACGCCTAGAAATGCGTTTTTAGCACGTTTTTTTCAGCAAGGACGCTAAAAATCGCTATTTTAAGCTGCCAAATAGCGTTTTAAAGCTAAAAACAAGCAAAAAATGACAAAAAGAGCTTCCAAAAACACCGATTTTTCTTAAATATCTGCAGTGGAAACGCCAAATTCCGTTTCCAAAGGCTTTTCAAGTGAATTTTAGGCTAAAAATTTGTGATTTCTGACCCAGTTTGTTAATACTGGAGCCACAACCACCACTTGTATTTTTTGGTCGGGGGGGGGGGGGTCCCTTAACCTGTCTCGGGGGGGGGGTGAGGGGGGGTTTGGCCTTTCCAGCAGGGGGGTTACCCCCCAAACCCCCCCTAGTACATGTATGGTTAGGAGCGTTTGCGATTGCAGGAATCGTCTGGACGTGTTACGCACTGTTCAACGGATTTCGGGCCATGAATTCTGGACAACGCCAGAAGGCTCAGCACTACATGAGGTTGGTGGCTACAATAATATTACACTCTGGCACTTAACGCCGTTTGTGGTACTGGTACCATACATGGTACCCCCGTTCGGGACAGTGGTGGTCATGCATGTAACAGCTCCGGGCCGACCTGGGGGGAGGGGGGTTTCCTCAGGTGGGGGGTCGAGGGGGGTTTCCTCAGGTGGGGGGTCGAGGGGGGTTTCGCCCAGGTGGGGGGTCGCAAATTTCGAAAAGCTCCAAAACGCCTAGAAATGCGTTTTTAGCACGTTTTTTTCAGTAAGGACGCTAAAAATCGCTATTTTAAGCTGTCAAATAGCGTTTTAAAGCTAAAAACAAGCAAAAAATGACAAAAAGAGCTTACAAAAACAGCGATTTTTCTTAAATATCAGCAGTGGAAACGCCAAATTCGGTTTCCAAAGGCTTTTCAAGTGAATTTTAGGCTAAAAATTAGTGATTTCTGACCCAGTTTGTTAATACTGGAGGCACTACTAGTACTTGTATTTTTTGGTCGGGGGGGTCCCTTAACCTGTCTCGGGGGGGGGTGAGGAGGGTTTGGCCTTTCCAGCAGGGGGGTAACTCCCCAAACCCCCTAGTACATGTATGGTGGTGGTACCATGTGGTACCCCTACCCATGGCCTTGGGTGCCGGTACCATGGTACTAAATCTGAACGGAGTGGTATTATATGATACCGGTACAGGCATCAATGTGAAGATAGGGGTCATACATGTGCACGGTCTGCGGCTCAGGGGGTGACGGCCAGGTCTCCCTGCGTAGTTGCCTGGACATAGGTGCAAATTTTCGGCGGCAAATTCAAATTTTGGCGGGAAATTCAAATTTTTGCCCAAAATTTTGCCTGAAAATACGAAATTTTCGGTTAAAATTGAAAAAATTTGCGGTAAATATCAAATTTTCGACAAAAAATTGCCAAAAAACCACTTTGCTGACAGAAATGTTGCCTAAAAATCGAAATTTTCAACGAAAATTTGAAAAAATTTCGGGTTTGGTGCGTAGTTGCCTGGAGGAAGGGTGCGTAGTTGCCAAAATTGATTTCTGTGGCTTAAAAACGCATCTGGAGGCTTTCTAGCAACCTCTAGCAACGTTTGGTAGATTTTTATTTTTGTCCCCCCCCTGTCCCCCCCTGGGCACCCCCCATGCACATGTATGATAGGGGTTCCATGCATAGTGCCGCATACATATAACAGGGGTCTGCCCCCACCTGACTTAGGCCAGACCCCCGGATTAGGACCACCCTGCGATTTTTCTTGCAAGTAATTTTATTGAGCAATTTTTTGCAATTTCAGCATTAAAAGTGCCCAAATCACCTGTAAAACAGCACTTTTTCTGACGATTTCTAGCCGAAAAATTGCGCTTTTTTCAATTTTTTAGCTATTTTGGTGCCCAGACCCGCCAACCCCCTGCGCCCTTCAACGGATGACCTGTTACATGTATGCAGACCTAGGCAAAAGGGGGGGGGCTGAGGGGGGTTGGCCCCCCTCAGACTCTGACCTAGCCCCCCTCAGCCGGTCGCTACCCCCTCAGGAATTTTTTGGAAGAATTTTGTATAGAAAATTATGATAAAAATATGTCTGGATTAGGTGTAAATGAGCTCAGAATAGCTTATTTTAGCTTATTTCAATGAAAAACAAGCCCAAAATCCTTGATTTTACGTTTTGGCTTACCACCCCTCAGCCCCCCTCAGGCGCTCCTACCCCCCTCAGGAATTGAAAATTCTACCCCCCTCAGCCGAAATGCTAGCCCATGTCTGCATGTATGGGTGCCGTGCCGTCAGCATGTAGTGCCACTATCCTAGGTACTGGTACCATAAACGCCGTTAAGTGCGTGATTGTTGTATGATGCCGTTATGTTCTTGTACAGAGAGATGGCTTCTGTCGCTCTTTCTACTTGTGTGCTTCTGTGAGAGTAGAAAACCATTTCAGAATGCGGGTAGGAGCGCAGTCGTTCACGATCCTGTCGTTAGTTATGGGTTTTGCCTATTTCTCCGGTGGAAAAGCCATGTACAGAGATATGACCGAAGGCGCTAGCAAGTGGTTCAATGCCTTCTACAAAACCAGCGACTAGTAGTAGTTGTTTGTTGCTTAGTACAGTCAGGCACTTAGCGCCGTTTATGGTACCGACACCATATATGGTACCGGTACCTAGGCTAGTGGTGCCATATATGGTGTCGGTACCATAAACGGCGTTAAGTGCCTGACTGTAGTAGATGTTTGTGCTAGTTTTTTTGGGCTGGGCTTTTTAACTGATGCTCATAAATTTGTAGCTGCCGACGTGACTGACTTACATGGCCTTATCTGACAGCCAAACTATGTAGAATTTAATTAAACTAAAAGCCTGATTCAAAATCACCCCTTGAGGGTTTTGTTCTTTATTATTTTTCCAGTTAGATTGGGAACAATACCAGAAAAAACCACCAAGAAGGTTGACACGCACTATATTTTCAATTTTATTGATTGCCTTAAATCAGCTAATATCGGTGGGCTAGCTAGCTGACTGAAAAGGCTTTGCACCGAACAAGTTTGACTGTCTGTGTTAGCAACTTGTCGGTTCGGTAGTTTTCTTTGATTTCTAATACGTCACCATGTACAGTAGATTGCCGCTTCCAAACATAAAACTATACATAATTTATGGATAAACGTTAAAAATCCGTTCTTGTCTGGATTGCTGGTTGCACTTGTTATTGTCAGCGTAACATCTACGTATCTCTACTATTGTCTTGGCTTGTTAACGTTGTTTGATACATCAATTTCTTATGATGTCACTTGCCTGTGATAATACCTAATTGGTAAGATTGCTACCGTACGTTTACCCAGAGCTCTAAACTCGTGTTATGGTTTGGTGGTCAGAAAGCCACGCTAAATGTTCCGAGTTTAATCGTTAGAGCCACGCGACTACCACGGACTAAAGGCCAAACCCCCCCTCACCCCCCCCCCCCCCGAGACAGGTTAAGGGACCCCCCCCCCCCGACCAAAAAATACAAGTACTAGTAGTGGCTCCAGTATTAACAAACTGGGTCAGAAATCACTAATTTTTAGCCTAAAATTCACTTGAAAAGCCTTTGGAAACCGAATTTGGCGTTTCCACTGCTGATATTTAAGAAAAATCGGTGTTTTTGGAAGCTCTTTTTGTCATTTTTTGCTTGTTTTTAGCTTTAAAACGCTATTTGGCAGCTTAAAATAGCGATTTTTAGCGTCCTTACTGAGAAAAACGTGCTAAAAACGCATTTCTAGGCGTTTTGGAGCTTTTTGAAATTTGGGACCCCCCACCTGGGCGAAACCCCCCCTCGACCCCCCACCTGAGGAAACCCCCCCCTACCCCCCTCCCCCCAGGTCGGCCCGGAGCTGTTACATGTATGAATACAGCTAAAAAACCTGTTTTACATGACATCATAGTGTCTGTAATTCTAAGAAAATCGCAACAATTTTTTCAAGAAATTACCTGCCAGCAAAATCGGAGGGGGTCGGAAAAATCGTCTAGGGGGCGTGTTCCCTGTCAGGAGAGGGTCTGGCCTAAATCGGAATGGGGAAGTCCCCCGCATCCTCTGCCCCAGACCACAGGATTATTCAGTCTAAAAACAGATGGTTGTGATCTTTCTGTTCCAAAACCACAGAAAAATTAAATGAGACGATCCGGTCATCCTTGTTCAGCTCTTGCAACAGCCAAGCTAGCATTTCGGCTGAGGGGTGGTAAACTTTCAAATTCTGAGGGGTAGCGGGGCCTGAGAGTGGTCGAGGGGATGGCAGGCCAAAAGGTCTGATTTTTTACTAAAATCAAAGTTTTTAGGCTTATTTTTTGCTAAAATACGTTTAAGTAAGCTATTCTGAGCTCATTTGCACCTAATCTATGCATGCCTTTATCACACCTCTATACAAAATTCGTTAGGTGGGTAGCGCCGGCCAGAGGGAGTATGTTAGAGCCTGCCTGAGCGGGGTCAACGCCCTCAGCGTCCCTTTGCGCATGTCTGTGGAGTGGAGTTCTTTGGTGACTGCCTTATTGCTTGCAGAACTCGAAGCACTCACTTTTCGCACTCACACACTCAAGCTGGGGTTGCAAATCCAGTTTTAACTACAATAGCGCTTGAAAATCAGGGAAAGTGCACAGAATATCTTGAACTAAGTGAAACTGACCCTTTAAGCAACCGACACAGCTGAAAATTGGCAGGTATCTAAGTTACCCTCGGCGCTATATTTTATGTGAATTTTGGTTGAATTCCGTTCCCATAGTGGCGTGCCACTAACGATCAAACTTAGACATTGGTGTAAATGTCTATGTTGTCCAGTGGGACCTGCCCTGGCTTGAACTAAGTTTAACACTTGGCTAGTTGGTAATATGTGATAGACAACACATCATAGCTAAAATGGCAATGGAGCTACTCTACCAGCATGTTTTAGCTTAAAATGCTTTTGGTAATCGAATTAATTGTTATTTAATGTCGTGTTGTTAGAAGCCATGCTGTTTGGAAGCTTATTATGTCCTTTTATGCTTTTTATTAGCTGTTAGACAATTAGCCTTATTATTGAGTGAGTCACGGTGTGAGTGTGAGCTATGAGTAACATGCAAAGTGAGTAAGCAATAAGCCCGAAAATGGTTTTCTTCTGGCAAGGCCTGCCGATTTGGTGGAGGCAAGTTTTAGCAGGTGGGTGGGTTTAGGTCTGGGTAGGTCGAACCAAACTTGGGGAGTGGGCAGAGCCACCCATACACCACTGGACATGTGACCACCATATCCCTAAAGCAAGTCAGGTCTCGCCTCAGCATCAAGAAGCCTCTTACTCACAACCTCACCACGTCGCGGTGACTCACAAAGAGGTGGCACTTTGCATGTGACTCATGTCAGCTATATATGGCCTGCTTGCTTACTCTTACCTCATCGTGATTGTACTGGTGTACGGAGCTAAGAGGTGCGCTCGGGCCGGCCGGAATTTCTAAAAATTCTCTAAAGACAAAGCGGTTTTCCAGATATTGACGATTGTAGTACGGTACAGTAGACTAAACTATCACTGTCACTAATGTTTTTGGTAAATTAAATGAATTTTCCTTTAAATATAGCGGAAAAACTGCTCTAAATATATAACCGATTGCGAATCAGTACTATGATGCAGACGATTTTTTATCGGAAAAGCCTGCTATTCCGGGCCGGAGCGTGTCCCTATTAGGAAGGTTGTCTTCCTAATCTACCAGACAAGACTTTTTGGACAACCAAACCAAGTCAATAGGCCCAAATGTCTTCTCGCGTGGCTGTGGTGTCGGGGTCGAACAAGGGTATCGGTTTTGGAATCGTCCGCGGACTGTGCAAGCAGTTCGATGGACTTGTCTATCTGACAGCGCGCAATGTCCAGCTTGGCATCAGTGCCGTGGACAGTCTGAAGCAACAACTGACTGACTCTGAAGCAGCCAAACTTCACTTTCATCAGTTAGATATCACAGATCTTGCCAGTGTAACCGCTCTGAAGCAGCATTTGGTTGCTACTCACGGCGGTTTGGACGTGCTTGTGAATAATGCCGGCATCTCCTACAAAATGGACAGCACCACTCCTTTCTCAGATCAAGCGGTCGCCACCTTAGCCACCAATTACTATGGCACCAAGAGCGTGTCTGATCAGTTCTTTCCTATATTGAAACCGCACGCACGCGTTGTTAATGTGAGCAGTGGATGTGGGGTAATCAACGATAGTTACGGATCAGGGGTGCGTTCTGTTCTGACTGATCCAAATTTGACGGCCACTCAACTGGACAAACTGGTGGAGCATTTTGTCCAGTATGCCAAAGAAGGCACTCATATTGAGCACGGTTACCCCAACTGTTGCTACGGATTTTCTAAAGCCGCCGAAATAGCTCTTACAGAGGTTCAGCACAGAGAGTTTAGTAGTGACGTTGCTCTTGACTTGGTAATCAATTCCTGTTGTCCTGGTTATGTCGACACAGACATGACCGGTCACAAAGGCAAACTGACCATTGACCAAGGAGCCGACACACCTCTGTATTTAGCTCTTCTGCCTGCTAATGTAGTCGAACCGAAAGGGAAGTTCGTTGCTGAGCGAAAGGTTATAAGCAAGGAGTGAAGCAGTGTTGTACTCTTGTTCTTGTTCCTTTTGTGTGCGTGCAAGGTGACTATACGTATACGTTTAGTGGATGTTTGTTTCTTGACTGTCCTGTGAATGCCATGTATGTACGTGTCTGTCTTTTGGATAAACATCAATAATGCTGCCCTTTAGCGCAAGTAGGGATGGGTATTTTTCGCTATGCGGTATATGGTATTTTTATACCGCATAATACCGTATAGTTTTAATCACTGAATTATTCAGATTTTAGTAAAAAAAATATGTGTATTTTATTTTAGCTATTTTTATCCAGAAACACCAATTTTAGCAAATTGTATTTTATACCGGTCCCATCATCCCTGAGCGCAGGCAAAGTTGTCATTGGGAAATTAATCTGAAGTACGGTAGTTCGACCCTGGACTAGTTCTTTCACATCACAGGCACTGACGAACACAAATATAAATATACGAACAAATCGTAAACGCAAGAGGGGCTAATTCAAAATGTTTAAACTGTGTGTGTTCATTTGCTCGTATAGAGAAGAGATCGATAAAAAACGTACCTGGATGCCTGTTTTAGGTGCCAAAGTTGCAAGTAGAATAAATAGGAAGAAACCGAAGGTAAGTAGCGAGCTGACAAATTCACAGATGTTTTTGAGAGATTGTCTGTCTGTCTGGGGGGCGCTCAGTGTTGCAGCGGCGGCCAGACAGCTGTGTGTCTGCGGTATCCAGTTTGCTAGTGAAGTAAACAGACAGCCCTTTGCCCTCTAGTTCCTGCTCTCTCCCTCCACCTAATGCTTTCTTCTTCCTTTTTCTCCTGTTTTTATATTTGCGCCCACTTAGAAAGAATCTAGTTTTTGTCCAGAACTGTTCCTAGAAAAATATCAAATCTTTTTGTTTGTAATCAAAATGTGCCCCATCTTTTGTAGCGAGCGGCTCCAGATCACTGTACTTTCTGGTTAACTCGCTGAAATTCCGGAAAACTGATTTAAAATGTTTTGTGATGGATAGAGGCGGGGGTTTTGTGGTCTGTGTGTTTGGCCTCCTAAGTTTATTGATAATTTGCGGCTGAGCATTTTGCTGAAGCGTGCCCGAGCGCTTTTAGCTAGGGAGATGATAATGGCTGGAATGGAATGTTGGTCTATTCTATTTGCAGATATAACTGCAGTATGCCGCACAATAAGGAACACGACCCGATCGCCGACACCATCGTGAAGCCTTACATACTACGTAGGTGTTTATTTGTGTTGTGTCCTCCTTTTAACAGAGCTCTCAGGCCTCCCATCTGACTACTGCACTATTTTCACACTTACGGTTTCTTTGCGGGGAAGGATTGGGGTCTGTCTCAGCCAGGTGAGGTGCTGTGGTTTTGCCCACGGAGCGCTCAGATATTTCAAATAGCGATCGACCGGAATTCCGGTGAAAAAGGGTACCGGAACCGGAACTTTTTCATTCACTATTTTCGATGGATATTCACTTACATCAAGTATTATTGCGTCTGTTTAATAAAGTGCGCAGCTCAGTGGGGGCAGTAGAATTTGCATGAATGGGGAGAAATTATGCAGTTTTTCCATGTTATGCATCATCAGAAGTGCCTCTAAAGACAATTTTCGGTGAAATTATGCAGTTACAGGCAGTGTTTAGAGCTGTATTGTCGTTTTCGAACAGGTTTCTCAACTGACTTAAGGTGCAAAAGTGGAAAATTTGTTGTAAGTATCTGTACTAGCATGCTGGACCCATTTAAGACGATTTTCAAAAAAAAAAATTTTTTTAAATTTTTTAAAAAAAGCAAAAATTTTTGGCCTTCAAAAAAATTTAACAACTGTGCCTTTAAGGCAGCTAAAAACATCTCTGAAGGTGACAGATCAAAGCTGAAACCTGAAAATGTTGAAAAGCTTCTCTTTCTGAAGTACAATTTGTGTGCTCTTAACTACTGTTATTGAAAAGTCTGTATTCTGTTGTTGATTTGAACTTCTGCTGATGTTTATAACAGGAATTTGTACACGACGTGCCTATAAATACGTTTCTATAATTTTGGACCAAATATTGAAAAAGTTCCGGTTCCGGTTCCGGCCGGAACTGAGTGGTTCCGGTTCCGGTTTTTGGTTCCGGTCGATCGCTAATTTCAAATCGCCAAAACGCCTTGAAATACGTTTAATAGATTTTAGTGCGCACTGTATATTATTTAATAGATTTAATGGCAAAACAGCGCATTCTTGAGCATGCAAATTGTATTTACCAGTCTGACACTTGACGTCATTTATGGTACTGCCACCATTAAAGGGCGTTAAGTGCCAGTCTGTTTAAGAGCTAAAAACGAAGCATAAAATGACAAAGAAAGTTTCTGAAAAGACCTATGTATATACTGAAAGAGTTGTACTGTATAAAACACTTTACTAGTGACCGGGTTCATAAACTCTTTTTCAATACATATGTTGAGTAACAGCGCCGCAAAGACTAAATTGGATTAGGGCCCTATAATTTCGGAAATTTCCGAAATTTCCCGGGAAATTTCCGAATTTGAGTGTCATTTCCGAATTTTCCATTTTTTCCGAATTTTCCGAATATGGAATGTTTCGTATAAAATCGTAAGTTACACGTGCCCGCAAGCGTCTGAAATCGTAGTTTAAATAAGCGCGCATGAAACAACACCGATTTTCTTAGCCTGAACCAAGTTAAGTTGCGCAGTTGACGGGTACTGTAAAGTTTATATATTTTTTATTTTATCTACTTGGCTCGATCCAGTTAATTTTTAGCATTCGCACCCTGTGTTTAGTTACTGCTTTAGTTTAGTTAGTCACCCTTTGCTTTCTGTTTTGTTTCTTGATCACACTGTATTTCTTATTTGTGGTTTATTTTCAGCACATATGCATAGCAAACAGGAAAATGAAAACGCAAAACAAATAAAACGTCAATTATATATATATAAGTTTGCAACACAAGCCAGGAATTTAAATGATGTTTATGATTACTATAGTTACGGGTACAGCAAATTTATATGGCCACATATTTTATGCTTTATGGTTTATTTTTATGCTGATTTTTGGCATTTCTAGTTTGCTATGCATTACTAACTGCTTGTTTCCTAAATTTCCGAAAGTTGAATTTCCAAATTTCCGAAATCTGCAAAAAGGCATTTCCGAAATTATAGGGCCCTAAATTGGATTATCAGAGAGCATTTTAATCTAACAATTAGTATTTTTGAGCCAGCCTGTATACAATAGTACTAGATCGGCTATACATGTAGTACTTGTAGTTTTTGGGTCGGGCTTTGGAGTATAGATATGTAAAAATGGTGTCTATCCCCGAATAGAGAGGGGCGGTCGGGAGGTCTGAGCCCAAATCCTATTTTGGGGGGTTTGTAATTTTAAAAATTGCTCAAACATCGCAATTTTTCGGCTGAAAATATTATCAAAAATCGCTAATTTGGCTGGAAATATTGCCAAAAAGTGCTGTTTTTTACAGGTGATTTTAGCAAATAGTGTCTGAAATTTTAAAAAAAAATCGCAAAAATTTGCTCAAAAATTACTTACCAGCATACATGTAACAGGGGGTTCTGGGGGGTCTGCCCCCACCCGACTTAGGCCAGACCCCCCCCCCAGATGCCCCCCCCCCCCGAGACGATTTCACCGACCCCCCCCCTTTCCTCCGATTTTTCTGGCAAGTAAATTTTTGAGCAAATTTTTGCAATTTTTTACAATTTCACACACAAAAAAATTGCCAAAATCGCCTGCAAAACAGCACTTTTAGCTGTATTTCAGCCCAAATTAGCTATTTTTTGGCGATTTTTAGCCCAAAAATTGCGATTTTTTTCGATTTTTGAGCGTTTTTTAGTGCCTACCCACCCCCCCTCCCCCCAAAATTTTGGCCCGTGACCCCCCGGCCGGCGCCAGACCCCCCAACGCCCCTCCCCCCATCGATTTTCAATTCCTGAGGGGCTGTGAGGGGGTGGTAAGGCAAAAAGTCCGATTTTTGGCTAAAATCAATGTTTTTGGCTTATTTTTCATTAAAATAGGGCTAAAATAAGCTATTCTGAGCTCATTTACACCTAATTCAGGTATATTATTTTATCATAATTTTCTATACAGAATTCTTCCAAAAATATCCTGAGGGGGTAGCTGCCGGCTGAGGGGTAGGCCAGAGCCTGAGGGCCAATCCCCCTCCCCCTCAGCCCCTTTGCCCATGCCCCTTCCGGATGTTTCCGGCCCATGTATGTATGTGACCAAAGACCTAGTAGTGTATGAGAGTGTGTCCAGTCTCAGAGACAGTCATTCTGAAGACACGACGCATGCACAGAGCGCAGAAGAAAGTGAACAGACAGCGCAGACGGATCGAACGGTGCGCGGGTACGACCCGCAACACAAAATGTGGCCGCTCAGTCAGCCGCCCGACAAACGACCCCGCACAGACACGGCCATCGTTGAGAAACACGACACTGACGCCTTCCTCAAGGACCCCTTCATACCCATTGGTACGTACCTCAGCTGTCTTCTCCTCTTTATTTGGCAGCAGTCCAGTCAGTTCTGAATGCCTCAATGAATTGGGCAATTTCAAAAAATTTATTGGGAAATTGAGCAATTTCAAATACATTTTGGTTTTGACGCCGATCGGGGAGTGGTGGGCTTACAAAAAAAGGTGGCCAAAATTTTGAACGGGCCTGTTGGCCACCAAAATTTTCTCAAACAAGACGGTTCTTCAAAATGAGTGTATAAAATTTTAGATAGTTTGTACATTTTAAAGATCCTCTCAGTTTTAGAGGCAGAGACAGATTTTTTTTGGAATTTTTTACAAAATTAGACCGGCAGCAGAGGGAAACACCAGTAAACTTTTATTTGAAGAAAGTGGTCGTGCAATTCTTTCAGACGCAGTTTTCTCTTTCAAACAAGTCTTCCTGACAGCAAACTCTTGAGATAATTCTTTCAGAGGATTCTCTTGCTTCTGTATACTGTGCTTTGCATGGTGTAGGGTAGGGTTTCAAGGAGAATAAATTGTACTGTACTGTACAAATTCCTTCTGACAGAAAACACTTTGTGTACGTTGTTTAAAGCAGTTCTCTACTTATCAAGCAATTCTGACACTCTAACGCAGATCTGTCAAAAATCAGTTTTCCTTTTAAGAAATCCTCATAGGCAAATCCTCACAGTAATCCTCT
>JASANB010006989.1:0-37466 GCA_030248155.1 Sabatieria punctata
TAGTGCCGCGAAATCGTCTCGGGTGGTCCCCATCTGGGGGTTCTGGCCTAAGTCGGGTGGGGGCAGACCCCAGACCCCACTGTTACATGTATGCTTCAGTAAGCCTGACTCCAAGTTGGAACGAACTAGTCTAAGTCTGCATACATCCTGAGCCAGACCTAAGCCTAAGCTGAAACTAGGGTGCGAACCAGACATGGGCTAGCATTTCGGCTGATGGGGGGTAGAATTTTCAATTCCTGAGGGGGGGTGATGGGGGTAGGAGCGCCTGATAGGGGGCTGAGGGGGTGGTAAGCCAAAACGTCCGATTTTTGGCGAAAATCAGGGTTTTTTGGCTTATTTTTCATTAAAATAAGTTAAAATTAGCTATTCTGAGCTCATTTACGCCTATTCCAGGCATATTTTTATCATAATTTTCTATACAAAAATTCTTCCCAAAAATTCCTGATGGGGGTAGCGGCCGGCTGATGGGGGGTAGATCAGAGCCTGATGGGGGGCCAACCCCCCTCAGCCCCCCCTTTGCCCATGTCTGGTGCGAACTAGTATTGGGTATTGGGTGTTTTCCAGGTATTGGTATTGGCATACATGTAACAGGGGGGTCTGGGGGGGTCTGCCCCCCACCCGACTTAGGCCAGACCCCCCCGGATGGGACCCCCCCCCTCCGATTTTTCTGGCAAGTAAATTTTCGAGCAAATTTTTGCTATTTTTTACAATTTCACACACAAAAATTGCCAAAATCGCCTGCAAAACAGCACTTTTTAGCTGTATTTCATCCCAAATTAGCGATTTTTGGTGATTTTTAGCCCAAAAATTGCGATTTTTTTTCGATTTTTGAGCGTTTTTTAGTGCCCACCCCCCTCCCCTAAAATTTTGGCTCAGACCCCCCCCCGGCCGGCGCCAGACCCCCCCCAACCCCCCCTCCCCCCATCGGCGGATGACCTGTTACATGTATGGGTATTGGGTGTTGGGTTTTTTATGCCCCAATACCCAATATAATTAGGACCTATAAAAATCGCTGTTGAACTGAAAAACTGACTTGAAAAAGATCGAAAAGTTTGACCGATGATTACAGTAGGCACAGAAAGCAGTTTTTGCGTCAATAAACTAAAAGGTTAAGAATGTCATATACTGTCCGCTTTTCTAAGTAGTACACCAGTAATTAGTGCAATTTCTCTGTTCTTATCTAAGATTGATAAGTATTGTACCCAGGAGGTGCGGGTTTGGTACACCCCTTCCCGGTGGAGTAAGAAAAAATTCACCGAAAAAATGAAACACTGTAATAGAGCAGATCATTCGGACTAAAACTGTTAATTTCTGCATATTTTACCCATACATGGGCCGGAAAAATGGGGTGGGGGGTCAAAATTTTCAATTTGGGGGGTGGGTGTTCCGTCAAAATTTTCCGCCGGGGGGGGTCGAAGCCCAGTTGGGGGGGTCAAAACCAAAAAATGTCTGCGAACGCTTTCTAGGTTGTTTTGGTACAATTTTCTGCCATTATATGAACAAAAATAACATTTCACACTATTTTATGACCGTATATGACACAAATCAGCAATTTGGACAAATTCATGTCATTACAAAAGCTGCCAGAGTCGAATTTGTTTTGAAATTTGTGTTTGTTATGTGCAGTTTTTTGGTGTAGTAAAGCTGGCCTGCACCATTATTTCCACAACCACTGCACAGGGTGGGTGGGGTCGGCTGCACGCCATTTTGGGTGGGTGGGTGGGGGGGTCCGGGGGGGTCGAGCCTAAGTTGGGGGGTGGACAACCCCCCCCCCGGACCCCCCCGGCCCATGTATGATTTTACCCTCCAACACGGCTTCTAAATGCTTTCTTAAAGGCTAATTTTTCAAAATTTCTCGCCCTGGTTGGACAATAGCCCAACCAGGGCTCTTCAAAATTTCCATCCCTGTCAAAGAAATCCTGTGTACACCACTGGAAAGTACCATTTCACTGAAATGCAATTTTTAGCTCAGGTACACAAGTCTTGGGTATTGGGGTATTGGTTTTTCAGGTATTGTTCGCACTCTAACAGGAACCTATGTACTACACTAAGCCTGAGCCGAAGTTTCATGTAGCGTACATCTGTAGATGATTCTAACCCCTTTCAATTACGCTCAGGCCCCCGCATACTTTTCAGAGCCTTTCAATGGGTTCAAGCACAGCGTGAAGTGAAAGTGGCAAAGGGGGGGGGCTGAGGGGGGGGTTGGTGGCCCCCCATCAGGCTCTGATCTACCCCCATCAGCCGGCCGCCACCCCCATCAGGAATTTTTGGGAAGAATTTTGTATAGAAAATTATGATAAAAATATGCCTGGAATAGGCGTAAATGAGCTCAGAATAGCTAATTTTAACTTATTTTAATGAAAAAATAAGCCAAAAAACCCTGATTTTCGCCAAAAATCGGACTTTTTGGCTTACCACCCCCTCAGCCCCCCATCAGGCGCTCCTACCCCCCATCAGCCCCCCCCTCAGGAATTGAAAATTCTACCCCCCATCAGCCGAAATGCTAGCCCATGTCTGCGTGAGAGGATAGATGCGTGGTTACCTAGTGAAACAGTTTCGCTGTATATAACACCCACTCGTCTAACCTCTTGTCTTTGTTTGTTAGTGTAGTCGCAATAAATCATTCATTTTGGCGCCGAACGGACCCGGGATTGGATTGTTGTGTTGTTGTTGTGCACCCACTACCACTACTACTATCACGACCACAACCTCGACCTCACCCTCGACCGCGCCTGTCCCAACCCTCACCCCCTCTACCACAACCATGACCACAACACTCATCTCTCACGTTCTCTCGAGTCTCTCAAGCACATCTCTCAAGTTCTCCCATCCTCTCGATTCATCTCAACCTCTCCGCATGCAGCCTCCTCGATCCCTGTTCAACCGCGTTCCCGTTTCCCACTCTACCCCGTCTCTCCGTCTGTGGGCAGGATCAGGAGCGCCGTCAAGCGTTTCTCCCATAGATTCTCTCGTCTTCATTCATCACCCCGATGCTCAGCTTCACTCATCACAACTTCGTTTGTCAACCCGCTCCCAGTTCTCAAGGTTCCCGCTCTCCTACTTCTCGTATTTCCAGATGATCGTCAAGCGCAGATGTAGCCCCGATTCAACCAAGATGCTCATCCGAGGGGGAGTGATGAAAGAGTTTCGCTGTATATAACACCCACTCGTCTAACCTCTTGTTATTGTCTATTGTGTTTTCACACAATAAACTCTTCATTTTCTGTCTCTCCGTTTCTCTACTCTGCCCCTCTCGTTTTCCCACTCTGGTGCGAGTTCCTCTTCGTCTCTCTCTCTAGTCCGCCCAGAAGTGGATGTTCAGCTTCACTCGTCACCCCGGACTCTGCTTCCATCTCACTCTCTGTTCCCTTCAGTGCAGTTCCGTTCGTTTCGGTTCGCAAGTGGTTCCAAGCTCTCAAGTACCCCATCAAGTGTTGCCAGGCTCCTCACTCATCATCTTCCTCGTCACTTGTCTCCGTTCCTCCAGTTCATCTCCCTCTCAGACATATTCCGGACGGTCATCAGGCACGGACGCGGCCCAGTAGACGCTCGTCCATAGGGGAGTGATGAAAGAGATGTGTATTTATTTAACCCACTCGTCCAGTCTGTGTATTCATTGTTTTGTTGGTTCTAACAAGTAAACTCTCTTCATTAGTTAAAAATGGTCACAGCCAGTCACCCCTCCCCCAAGACAGTTTAGAACCCTGACCCAAAAATACCAGTACTAGCAGTTCCTGTTAAAGCTAAAGTACTCGCATGCCTAGTTGCACATAAACGCGCGGTAAGGCGCTGCGGGTGGCCCTGACACCACCTGGGTCGGTTTTTTGCGAGAGGAGTGCCGAGGCATTCTGTGCCCCGGGGACCGGAACTGGCTATGTGGTGGATAACAGGCGGATATTTACGCGTGAATCTGAGACATCAGAAAGCATTATTCCATTAAACAAATAAAAGAAAAAGAAACTTTATGAACATCGTCCAGTACAAAAGTCAAGTTACCTATCAGGAACAGAATCAAAGAACGGGCTGGGCCGATCGACCGGCTTCTAATGCAAGATTCTTACTTAGTAGGGTAGGCCGGGGTAATTCGGCACAGGGGGGAATTCGGCACAAAATTTTTCATTGGAATATTGTGCCAGAACGAAAGAGGCTAGCTGAGTGGTTATTGCTTTTTTATAAAGCCTATGGTGTGAAGATGTTGTGTGCAAAATATTGACTCTGTATCTTTAGTCACTCTTGAGTCACAGGAAATCATTTGGCACTCGCTCAAAAAAGTCAATTTTCGAAGCTGAATAAACCTAAAACTATAAGAGCTCGGTCAGATTAAAAATCTGCGATTAGGTTGGTTTCATACAAATATCTTTCCGTGAAAATTTCACTGAAATCGGTGCAGTAGTTGTTGAGAACGAAATGGGGGCAAAATGGCACAAGTGGGCATGCAGATTTTGACATCGATTTTTTATAAAAACTTAGCTCAAAAACTGTTATTTTGCTTAGTCTATGTATTTTGAGCATCACCATGCTGATTTACACAGTAACATGTTATTTTACGTTAATTAATTAACTAATTAATGATTTTAATTAATTAATCAAAAATTGTTAATCAACTGCAAATTGCTTATTTTCTTGGTGAGTAAGCCTTTAGCAGTGTTAATAGGATGAAAACATTGACATTTTTTAGACGAAGGCTCGATTTAGCATATTTTTGTGTGTATGCAAATTACGCATTCCTTCAAGGACTGCAGGGTTCGTGCGGCTTTTGTATAGCAAAATTCCCTGACCTTTCCCTGACTTTTCCATGACCAAAGTAAAAATTCCCTGACCAACCAGGGTGAAGAAACTGCAACCAATGTGAGAAAATTTTGAAAAATTGGCTTTGTAAAACCCATTTAAACGGTATTCAGAGGGTAAATTTCCGGTTTAAGTAGTAGTAGTATTATAATGTCAGAAGACCGATATTCAAAAGGGTGGTGTGTAAAGTTTCTGACAGGCCCATTTGGCGGCGAGATGTTCCTGCTGCTATCAATTTTTTCCCTGACCAGACACCAAATTCCCTGACTTTTCCCTGATTCCCTGACTTATTTTAAATTCCCGGACTTTTCCATGACTCCCTGACTTTCCAGGTCCCGCACGAACCCTGGACTGTTACACATACAAAGTAGGTTTTCTGCTTCAAACAAAAGCTAGAAACCTTCAGACAAGAGCTCCATAAAAGTATAACGCTAGAACTCTGCCATTTTCGATTGTCAAGTAGAAAAGTAGAAAAAAACCAACTTATTTGGGGATCATTTCATCTCAACGTTTAGAAAGCTGTAAAAGCCGCTACAGCTCTAGAATGCTGGCAAAAATTGTACTACAGACTTGGATGAAGTGGACCTAATCGTAGCATTCCTTAAGATGGGGGTGTTAGGCTTCAAAATCAAATTTTCGGCGTTGTGCCGAATTACCCCACCGGTGGGGCAATTCGGCACATGAATAAAATCGAAAAGGAATCGCTCGCCATTAGTTGTAGAATAGTCGGAATGGCTTCAACGCTTTTGCATAGCGTAACTAAGAAAAATTGAAAAATTCCAGACCAAAAACCAGGTTGCTGCTGCTAAGTTGGGCTGAGATATTTTTGAAAAACTGAAAATGGTGTGCCGAATTACCCCGGCTTACCCTACATGGCAAGTAGATTCAAACCTGTTGATAGTTCACTTTTAAAAGCTTTTGCGGAAGAGGAATTCACCACTGAAGAAGACCACTCAAACAAACATGACTAGAAGAATTACGCGCGGATTTTCCGCTATTTATTAATCAATTAACTTTAGTTTAAATCCGGTTTAAAAACCAATCATCACGTTTCTTTCTATCATAAAAAATTTCGAACTTGGTTGGGACTGGGACCAGAAAACTTATATAACCTACCTTCCAGAAGCGGCTCCAGGAATAATAACTATCCTCTATTTTGTGGGACAGGAAGCAATAATAATATTGATCTTCTTAATTGCCGTTCGTTTCCTTTTTTGTTTAATAATACGGATTTCGGTTCGGAAATATGCGTGAAGAGCACTCAAGTTGCAAATACCTAACTAATACGGCCAAATCTGGTGTTAAACGACTGCTCCCAGTCCCAATATGCAGATTATAGCTCTAGGCAACAACAACTAATTACTTTATGCTACACACAGGTTTACCTCAGATGAACATGAAGACGTCTTATTAAATTTATTAGCGGCGCTTAACCGCCGGAAGGAAAACTGCCTTCACAAAACTTGTTTTCCTAAACCTGAGGCTAAAGGATAAACCTGAATGTAAGCCTTACCTTAAAATTCCAACTCTAAAAATGAGCGTATAACCTTGAGATCTGTCACTTTGACTGATTTTAAATTCAGACCCCTTAAAGAACTTGCTAAAGATCAATATTCATGTACATTAGCCTCCAAGTGCTGATCGGTGGACAACTAGCTTATGTAGGTACAACAGGAAAAAACAGAAATAATGTGGTCTAAACCAGCTCGCTTCGAACGCTCATCACCACAAAAAAATTCAAACGAAGAAGCTCTCTAGGTCACGTTTTGAGGGACAGCCACTAATTTTACCATTTATCTATTAGGTCTACCTTAGATGTACGTATAGTTCCTAGTTTTTGCTTTCAATCATAATTGCATGACAGACTAAATGAAAAATGAGCCGTCCTAGAGACTAAAATAAGTGAGCGTTTTTGATCCCATTGACAGACATGTAAGCGTAGATATAGAAACCCTGGTGCAAACCCTATAGTACTCAATCCGGCCCGATGAAACTAGGGATGCAACCGAATACAAAAATACCGAATACCGAATACCGAATACCGAAGCGGATTTTCGGAACCGAATAATACCGAATTATACCGAATAATACCGAATATTGATGATTTGCCGGCGCAGAATGCAAAAAATTTACTGTCCAACTAATATTGCTTGTTTTTGCTAAACTTTTTAATGCTAAAAATGCTGTAGAGTGACGTATTGTTTGAATGTTATAGATTTAACCATGCCTGTAACTAAAACAAGCCCTATTTGGTCGTTCTTTACCTACATGCCTGTAACTAAAACAACAAGGACAAATGCAAGATTAAGCAAACAATTTCAAGAGGCGCGAATCAGGCCACAAGTGCTCTGATTAATTATGTGAAGTCACAGCACAAAGACACTTTCCATTAAATGTATACCCTACCCTCATAATTTCATAAAAAAACTTGCCCCTAAGCCTAAACCTAACCCTAAACGCAAGCCTAAAACCGAAGCTAAAAGTTGGGTTTGACAACGGGTTGGGCGAATGGGACTTCTCAATTATCCGTCATGTGGCGGATAACAGGAGTATATTTACGCGCAAATCGCAGACACATACAGAAAGTTGAAGTAAGGGAGTATCCAATCCAGTCTACTGTAAGCACCGGAGCTGGCATCTTAGGCGTACAACTATTGGATGATCGTTTGACAAGATAGGTGGGACCAATTATACATAATTGGTACGTAATACAAACGCTTAGGTAAAAAGTGGAAAGCTGACAACGTAGTCTACTGGGAACTGAAAAGGCCGAAATGTGGTTGTTTATTATTAAGTCAAACCTTGAAGTTCGTTAACTTCTCGCATGAATAGTTGTTGTTTGCCAAAATTTTAGCATAGTAAATGAACAGAGAGATGCAATAGAGAAATATCTTGGTGATTTCTGTGTAAATTTAAGCAAAACAGTGTAATTTTAACGGTTTTACAATATTCGGTATTATTCGGTTTGAAAAATACCGAATTCGAATACCGAATTCGAATAGCACTAGTAACCGAATTATTCGGTTCATACCGAATAATACCGAACTTCGGTTGCATCCCTAGATGAAACACAATATATCAAACTTTAAATACTAATTTACGCAGTGCTTACTAAGGCCATAATATGGAATCGGATTTTTGGGACGGGGGACCTGTATTGCTGCGGGAATAATAAATGCGGTAGTGAGTTTGAACTACGGCCGCACCAGGATTGCGTTTATTGAAGTGCTTGAGGATGCTGAAAACGACAAATAACACGATTATCAAGCGATTTTTTGTTAATTTAGCTCAAGTCAAACCACCACCAATCTGACATGAAAAGTGGTGGGTCGGTGGGTTGTCATTGCAAGAGACATCCTACTAGGGTTTTCTGGCACGCTGATTTCAACTGTCACATTTACAATTGGCTACGATCACTGTAGAAATCGATATCGATAATCGATTTTTCGTGCAAGTACAACAATCACGTCAAAAAAACAAAGAAAACAACTACAAAGCTGTTAATATTAATATTGGTTGAGATACTGCAAAACAATAAACTTCAGTAGCTTATTAGCAAAGTACGATTGTGAGAAAAACGCTAATCCGACTCTTCAAAACCGGAAGGGGGCAATTCAGAATCGCTGCCATCATCTCTAACGTTTCTGACTGGGCTTGGTCAAATGTTTGCTTATGGTGCCTTTAGGCGGCGGCTTTGTGCCTGCGGCTTCAACGATCTTCTTTGCTACGTCACTCTGATTTTCCTCAAACTCTCCTCTGATGTAAGAACTACTGTTGGAAAGTCCGGGGTTAAAAAAATAAGTTCAGGTTCAAGTCAAGTCTAACATCGAAATTTCAGGTTCAAGTCCAGGTTCAAGTCCATCATCTAAAAAACCTGGACAATAGGTTCAGGTTCAAGTCCACTAATAATTTCAAGAATTGTTGAAATTTTGCACTGCTCGCAACTTTTCTGAGCTATATAAAGCCTGTCTACTAGTAATGAAAGACGAAAAGCACATTTTATGGGGCAGTAGTTTCGATTTCTCACATATTCAGTTTGAAAAATAGGTGTAAAAACAAGAAACCATGAAAATGTTGTGCAATCCAACCGAAAATTTGACAAATTTTGCCTAAATTTTCGCTCAAATTTTGAACCTATTGAGTGAGTCCAGAAAAACGAAACAGGTTCAAGTCCGGCTGAAATAAAATAGGTTCAGGTTCAGGTTCAAGTCCACAGATTTCAGGTTAAAAACCTATTAATAAGTTCAGGTTCAAGTCGGACTTGCCAACAGTAGTAAGAACGCAACAAATTCTTGATATCTGGGTTATTCCAGTTTACCGGCATTGTAGAAGAAATTACGATCGCGAAAGGCAAAGCAACACAGAACGAGGAATTGACAACAAGGCTCGCTGGAGTAGGCTGCGTTTGCGAACCGCCAAACTAACTATTACGGTAATACTTGCGCCGATCCACGCAAAAATTTGCATAGAGCATAACCAAAACGAAGGGTCAGAATCACTAAAGTAAACGTTTATTCAATAAATAATGCGTAGAGTTACTAGAAGCAGTGAACAGCATTCTGAGGGTCTTAGCAGCGTTGTAATAGTATATTTCCAACAACTGAACCGAAAATATACATTGTTCCGTACTTTGGAAACCCGCAACCGCCGAGTTTCCAAAAGTTTCGATTTTAGCAATACAGGGGGCCTTGCCCTCGGATTTTCTACAAGAATTGTTAGGAAATATGGAATCGGACATCAGTGCACAAAATTTCGACTATTTCTGGTGTGTACCGGGTTTGTTACCGGATTTCAAGCTAAAATATTATTATTTCTGAGCCACTTTGAACCGGAACACCGCTGAATCGCTGTTAGTATTTGCATTTTCGGGACAGGGAGGGGGCATGAACTGTTTCGAGGGGGTAGGGGTGAGGGGTTGAACTTTCTAGCTAGGTTCGGCAACATGTACATTACATATGCCTGTTTATCGCTTCAACACATAAATTCTACGATTGTGTTTCTGTTTTGTGTTCTGACACAGACCAAAAACGAAATTATTTTAATTTAAGTTAATGACCGGTAAATCAGAAGAAATCTGCTTTAATCATTCAAACTGGCATTTCGGCAGCAGGCACAGCAGTTGTTGAGAATTTTGCTGGATGAACTCAGCTTGATCCACATTATTAGAAGAGAAAAGGTGAATCCCAGAAACTGAAAACCATTCAAATTTGTCTAAACCTTATACTAATCCGTTTATTACAGCCGTCAGGAACCGTTTCTCCAGGTACTGAAGATGGCCCAGCGTTACACCCCAGCTGTGATCGTTTACTGTGTTCAAAAATTGGTTGAACTAGAACAAAAGCATGTATAGACAGACTACTCTAAATCTAACCTTCTTACATGCAAAGAAAATCTCCTCTCCGACTTCTTTATCTCCCAGTCCGAATACATAAGCAATCCGCGGACTTTCCTGGTCTGAAAGACGACTGTAATAACAGACAAATGGACAAAAATAATCATGCCTCTATCATTTTTGGTCACGGGAATATAACAACATACGAGCGTTGGCCGAAAAAGACTGCCTGCTTGGCTTTTTTGGAGTTTTCCGAATACCTCCAAATGGCCGTCATTCTGTTTGTCACAATCTTCAACCTTCCGAAATGAACTTACCGAAATATTCAGACCTCAGATTTAAAGTTAACTCCTTGAAACACACCGACTTTTATGAGTAGAATGAATTTTCACCGAGCCTCAAGGTTTTTTAAACCTTTCTGGCAGTTTTCGTGTCAATTGTCATTCTCCAAAAATACTCTCAACTTATTTGTCATGACAGGTTCACAACAGGCGCAAGCAGAAGCAACCAGTGGCGTATCCAGGGGGTGTAGGGTGGGTACACCCCCTTCGCGGTGGAGGTAGGAAGAAAATGTCGGTCAAAAATAAGCGAAACTAATGAATTATGTACCAAAACTGTCTATTTTGTGCTCAGAATGCCTTTTAAACGCGTTTTTGAAGGCTAAATTTTCAAAATTTTCTCGCTCTGGTCGGGCAGAAGCCCAACCAGGCCACTTCAAACTACTAAAACTTGTAATTTCTGTTAATTTTAAGCCTGGAATGTGTTTTAAACGCGTTTAAGGATGCAAATTTTGGTAAATTTTCTTACCCTGGTTAGGCAGCGGCCCAACCAGGCACTTTCAAAATTTTATCCCCCCTTTCCGAAATCCTGGATACGATACTGGAAGCAACCACGCTCCAAGGATACATATATGTACAGTCATGTCTCGCTAATCCGGACAAGTTGGGACCGGCCAATTTTGTCTGGATTAGCGAATTTCCTTTCCGGATTAACCAATTAAAGCTAAAACACTGTTTCTCGGGTCAAAGGCCTAAATGACAGGTTTTTGTTAGTTGCATATCAGATTCTGCAGCTGTACCTCCTAATTAAAACCCAAAAACTTATTTCAGATGATTATAGCTCCTAAAAAGGCAAAAATAATTACATTCTGACTCAACGAAAAGCATTATTCAATCGAAAATTCACACCTGAATTGAAAAATTGCGCAAGGATTTTGTCCAAATTAACCAAATCGGGATTAACGAATCACTTTACCATACAAATTTCGAAGTTGGGACCCCAAATCTTCTGTCCGGATTAACGAATCCTGATCCGGATTAACGATTCATATATCATGGGGGAAAATTGGGACCTGGCCTAATCTTGTCCGGAAGGCGAATATCCGGATTAACGAGGTCCGGATTAACGAGACATGACTGTACGCCATTTTGCGCACATCATTTTTAGAGATGATGCAAAGAGATTAATGTCTCACCGACCCTTATACGGATCTTTTCCAAAATTAGCAGGTTAACCAATCTTTATATGGACTTTTAATCCCTTAAAACTTTAGCTGTCTAGCGCGGCCGGTTGAAATCTGGCGGGTTTTTACTTTCAGTGAAGGTGAGGGGATTCTGTTCGAGACTATTCGGTACGTATGTTGTTTTACTTCCCGTATCCCGCCCTCATACCTCTTGATTAAGTCGTATTCCACAGATCCCAAAGCAGTACAGTAAGACCAAGACTAAGCCTGCTACTTGTGCAAATTTCAACCCGAATAAAGTAAATACGAGTAGTTCGTTGTCATCATTCACCTCCAATAGCTCTGATGTCGATACAGAAAATCCAGTGATTAAGAAATAAAAGCAAGAACAGCTGGTCAGAACTGCAATAAAAAGAGCGGTCATCAGAATCAAGGCGAACGTTTCATCCAGCAGTTTAACAACCTTCACCAAGTCTTTATATTTCGTCCACGTCTTGGTCAAGTTCAAATCATCACAATCAGCCAGCTTAAAATGACATAGCAGGTTTTGAAACAAAACTCCAATGTAGTCTGCCAAGAGCCAAAAGTAAGCGCAGACCAGCAGAATTTGGGGCAGATAGGTGAGCTCAAGGAAAAGGGCCAAAATTCGCTCTGTGTAGAAACAAAATCCACTTTGGTGGCACAATTTCAATGTAATGATGATTTGAGTGGTGAAATACAAAATGCAGTGAAGAAAGCTGATCACTGCAGTGAAAGTCAAGCTGAGTTTGGACTTTCTTGAAATGGCTCTACCATCTTTCACAGAAATAGGTATCCGATTCAAATGTACCAACAACCTACATGCTGATTTTCCAGTCAGGACCATGTAGAGCCTGAACAGCAGGGACAAAGAGAACATAAAGTACAATGTAAAGTAAAAGGTAGTCATAGTGTCAAAAGTGCTTTTCAAGAATTTTAAAGAAGATAAGTATACCAGTACCCCCATAAGCTGCGCCACCAATATGCAAAAATATACGCTGCAGCGGCACTTGTTAAGAACATAATAGTAGCTTCCATTTTCCGGTACTTCAAACACAGTCAATCCTGTTAATCGAAGAGTAGAAAGAAAGAGAGACAGATAATCACAGAAACTTTTACTGGCCATTGCAAAACAAACATCTGCCAAGTGAACCGATGTACTACATAGAAGCTCAGCAGCTGTTCTTCCGTCCAACCCAACGCGCCTGCTTAGGATAAAAAAAAATCCTTCGATCGATTCTCGCCGTCACAAGGGAACGCAGAATTTATAGAAATCTGTCACCTATACGAAATTCGATAATAAATTCTATCTCCTTGAAAATTGAGTTTAAAGAGAAAAAGATGGCACTTGGCCTCAGAAGGGAGCGTTGATGTCTACGTACAACCGTACATTGTGCCAAACGTTGACAGCCCGCTTGTCCAGAGCAAACGAGCATGACAGGAAAAAGTGAAAGTACCAATTAGTAGTACATTTTGCTGCCGGTTTATATAGGCCATTCAGAATCCTTTCTGTTTCTTAGAGTCTTAGAGTTTGGATAGGTTTCTGTTTTGCGCAAAAATCTTCTATTCTCTTAGATCTGTTCGACTCTAGCTACCGTACTTGACATAGTCTTTTGGGTTTCAACACGAAGACATCAATGTACCGTAGTACAATTTACAAAATATGAAGTGGCGTAGTTACGCTGCTGTTTTTCGTTAAAAAAGTAGGCGAGAAACATTGATTGTAGGACACTGCCCCCATTAGCGGAAAGCTATCCGATTAACATAAGACTATAAGATTAACCCTAAAAGTTAGTCTAACTTCATTCTAAGCCTAATCCCCAACTTATGTTGGAGCCTAAAACTTGATCATAGTTCTAAATAGAAACCGTTAGTTTCAAATTGGTGGAGAGTTATCTAGCTATATCAAAATCGAGCATCAGTGCGTCATGCAAAAGTGCAAATGCATGCCGCTTCCCTCGCAATTCTACAGCGAAACCTAGCTTAGCTTGTATTGTACAGGATATACTCACAAGCTCAAAAAGAGTGCTCAATACATCCGCGCCATGAACAGCTGATGAGCAGATGAGCAGTCGCTTTTGTATTCCTATTTTTCTCATCTTCAAGTTGTTCGAGCTTGTTTTCCCAATCATTTTTAGTTTATTTTCCTCGGGGGAGGGGGATTATCATTGTTTGGCACTCTGTAGACGTGCGTTTGTTGAGGAACTTCTATGATTCATGGTTTGCTCTGGCATAGGGCAGGGGCTGATGTCAAAGGTGATATAAAAAGTTAGCCCACAGGCCATCTGAAGCCTAATACATTATTACTCATTAAATCACTGCCCTATGTTTGTTAGCTTCTTGTGTTATTGCCATTTTCTACAGCCGTCAGACTGAGTAATACATTGCGCCTCTGTTATGGAACAGTGTGACTATGTCTGTATAGGAGAGTGGCTACTGCACCCGGTGTCAGTGATCTCATTGGCTCTTTACACAGTGATCATTCTTCGCGTGTGCAAAAACCGTCAGAACAAGTTCAATGCAGAGTTCTGGCAGCTCTGTATAAGCATGTTCGTGGCCGACATGCTCTATATGACCAACTATGGCTTCAATCTGCTAGTGAACAGGGGCTACGCACCCTCTTGGCTTTTGGACCGGGGCAGCTTTCTAGCCTGGCTGATGCTGGGCCCTAGACCGGCCATTCACGTTGGTCAATACATGGCTGTGGTCACTCTGTCTGTGAACCGTTTTATCGCTATAAACAAACCCGATCAGGTAGAACCAGGGGACCCAGCCAGCTACACCAAAATCTCGAAATATGAAGCAGACCACTTCCGGCGGCCGGCGCTCAAACGGTTACTATTCGCACATTCCGCAAGCTATCGAGAAGCAGCTCAGTGCGTTGTGTAGATGAGACAATGGGCTTTCTAACAATGTGCACAAGTTCAACGTAGGCTAACTTTTGATGAAAATGTTTGACCTTTTTCGTAACTGAAGCTGATCCAAAAATTTTCTCATTATTGAAGTGGTCATAAGTTTTGGCCAAAAAGGGCTATGCAGATTCTGCTTACACCACGTGAAAAAACAGGTCGAGTACAGTGATAGTGATGCCACCAGCACCTAAATTAATCGATTCTAACCTGAGAAATAGCGTGCCAAACATGACATTAATTTTTATGTTCAATTTCTTCGCACTTGTTGTGCTTTCTGAGACCATGGACAATGAAACAGCGTTTCATTCAGTCAGTGAGCACACCAGTCGACGCGTCTTTGTCTGCTGAGTTAAAAAAGTCATTCATTTCCAAATATGAAGCTTTTATCTGTGTTACTGATCGAATTTCTTACTCTTCAAGACCCTAATATTTTTACCTTTTCTTCACTAATAGATCATGTTGTAACCAGGCAAAACCTCGCACAAGTTATACTCGTGGAATTGCCGAAAAAATTAGAACTTCCGTGGACCACCTTTCCTGTTTGGGTCATAAAACCAGGGCGGGTTACAATTTTTGCACGAAACTTGCACAATATGTAACCAGTTGTCAAGGTAATACATAAATTCTGAAAATTTGAGCCAAATCGATAAAAAACTGACCGAGAGCTTATCGTTTGAGTGAGTTCGAGAAAAGAGGCTGGACATTTTTGGCCCGTGCTATATTTCGAGATTTGGTTCAGTTGAATACCCCTGGGTAGAACATTTTTTCTATAGGTAAGACGTGACTACAAGCCGTTTAGGTGTGGACGCGCAAAATGACAGTTGGGTGTGTCTGTGTACAGTGGATGGCTGCCCTGGTTGTCCTGTGTTTGCACGTGCCAGTACGTTTTGTTCTAGAGCCAAATCCACAGGTCCCAGGAGGATTTGCAGGCATTGTGCACAAAGATCACATGAAACAGGTAGCGGGCAAAGGGCAGTAGGCCCTCATATCATACTACTGTAAGCTTGCAGGCTGGTATTCTGCTGTTCTTGTTGATCGGGGTGGCAGGGGTAGCTCGAGTGCTGCTGCTGCTGGTGCTTTACAGTGCTATGCTTGTCCAAGTCTACAAGAAGCGCAAGAAGAGGAACGCTGAGCGGCGGGTGCAGCCTAGCTTCTTGATCATAGCAGGAGTGCTGGCTCTGTGTGATGTGGCTGTGTTTGTCTACGTCTTGCTGCTGCTGATTCTGGTCAGCTCTAGCGCCAACGTGTCTCAGCAACAGATTCGCCAGTGGTCCTTTTGTGGTAACACCATCCGTGCCGTATACGCATGGGCTAACGGCTGGTTGTTGCTTTGTTCTCGGCGTGTGCGAAATGAGCTGGTGTCTCTTTTTAAATACTGCAAATCTGATCGGGTAAAGCAGCAAACCAATTTACGGCGCCGATGCTAAACGGCAGCCGCACTTATAACAAGACCAACTTGCTGGCACAGTTGGTGCAGTGGTTAGTGTTGTTTATGACTACTATACAAAGGCGCGAATGATCTGTTTAACGTAAGCCTAATCCTAAGTCTAATGCTAAGCTAGAGTGTGAACTAATGCTCAAATTAAATCCTGATTCTAAACCTGAACCTAAAACTAAGCACAAGCGTAAATCTAAATCGGTAATTGCGGCGGTATTGTCTGATTACGAAATTTTCGATTACTTTTGCATGGGCCATTAAGAGTCAGTCTCTGAACCGATCGAGTCTTGGCCCTTTGCCCTATTCAGACCCAAAATTGAAAGTTGGGCGTAGAGGGCTGAAAGTTGGAACACTAAAACATATTGACAAGTTATCAATGACCTGCAAAGAATTTCCAGATTCGACGCTCCACGCTCGAGATATGGCCTTCTAAAAATCGGCCCGCTTAACTATGGGACCAAAATTTCGATATCGAATTTCTGACTTGCTGATCGGAATTCAGACCTAACAAACGGGGTTTTTGCGTAACTTTTTGAGTAGTTTAAGAATCTTTTACTAAATTTCATTTTTGGAAAAAAAATTTTTTTTCGCCCCCCTATCGGGGGGCATAACTCGTCTGGAACCACCCCTAGACCGTTCTTTTTATTTCAGATTATTGTAGCGCTATATCTTAGCTACACGCCGGTGTAAAACATTACGGGCTGCCGGACGGCAAACACTGAAATATTTGCGTTCAAAGATTAAAAATGCCACATTTTGCATGTTTCACTGGGGTACATAAAATTCCAACTCCATGTTTCAGCTTACTAATTGGAGTTGAATGCTAGAAATTGATGTCTAAGCTGTACTTTTAGAGTAGTTTAAGAAACTTTCATTGAATTTCATTTTTGGAAAAAAATTTTTTTTTCGTCACCCTATCGGGGGGCATAACTCGTCTGGAACCACCCCTAGACCGTTCTTTTTATTTCAGATTATTGTAGCGCTATATCTTAGCTACACGCCGGTGTAAAACATTACGGGCTACCGGACGGCAAACACTGAAATATTTGCGTTCAAAGATTAAAAATGCCACATTTTGCATGTTTCACTGTGCCCAAAATGTGGCATTTTTAATCTTTGAACGCAAATATTTCAGTGTTTGCCGTCCGGCAGCCCATATTGTTTTACACCGGCGTGTAGCGAAGATATAGCGCTACAATAATCTGAAATAAAAAGAACGGTCTAGGGGGGTTCCAGACGAGTGATGCCCCCCGATAGGGTGACGAAAAAAATTTTTTTTTCCAAAAATGAAATTCAATGAAAGTTTCTTAAACTACTCTAAAAGTACAGCTTAGACATCAATTTTTAGCATTCAACTCCAATTAGTAAGCTGAAACATGGAGTTGGAAATTTATGTAACCCAGTGAAACATGCAAAATGTGGCATTTTTAATGTTTGAACGCAAATATTTCAGTGTTTGCCGTCCGGTAGCCCGTAATGTTTTACACCGGCGTGTAGCTAAGATATAGCGCTACAATAATCTGAAATAAAAAGAACGGTCTAGGGGGGTTCCAGACGAGTTATGCCCCCCGATAGGGGGGGGGGCGAAAAAAAATTTTTTTCCAAAAATGAAATTCAATGAAATTTCTTAAACTACTCAAAAAGTACAGCTTAGACATCAATTTTTAGCATTCAACTCCAATTAGTAAGCTGAAACATGGAGTTGGAATTTTATGTACCCCAGTGAAACATGCAAAATGTGGCATTTTTAATCTTTGAACGCAAATATTTCAGTGTTTGCCGTCCGGCAGCCCGTAATGTTTTACACCGGCGTGTAGCTAAGATACAGCGCTACAATAATCTGAAATAAAAAGAACGGTCTAGGGGTGGTTCCAGACGAGTTATGCCCCCCGATAGGGGGGCGAAAAAAAATTTTTTTTCCAAAAATGAAATTTAGTAAAAGATTCTTAAACTACTCAAAAAGTTACGCAAAAACCCCGTTTGTTAGGTCTGAATTCCGATCAGCAAGTCAGAAATTCGATTTCGAAATTTTGGTCCCATAGTTAAGTGGGCCGATTTTTAGAAGGCCATATCTCGAGCGTGGAGCGTCGAATCTGGAAATTCTTTGCGGTGGTTACATAACCTATCAAGACGTATTAGTCCTCCAACTTTGAGCCCTCCACGCCAAAGTTTCATTTTTGGGTCTGAATACTGAAACTCGATCGGTTCAGAGACTGGCTCTTAATTTGTGTAATTTGCGGTCACGTCTCACGGTAGTCACTTGGTTTTCAGGAAAACCTGGGACAATTACCGGTCTTATGTGGTGGTGGGTGGGACAATTAGTGTGGTTTACATATGTGTACAGTACATATGCTTTGCTTGAAGGAGTTTTAATTATTCTGTTGCTGACTTTGTTGTGATGTTGTTCTACTATCTTGCTAACTATTGTCTGTTTAACGATTCATTATTATTATAACACATTAAACGCCACTGCGTTTCAAAGTTAAACAGTACAGTACTTTGTGTACGCGGTTGCATTTCAAACCCATTATCAACTGATGCAACATTTTGAACAAGATACAGTTTTGGCCAAAAAACGCCCTGGCCTTTTCCCGAGTTTTCCGAATAATTTCAAATGGCCGCCATTCCGTCATTTTTGGACGGAACGAAGAGACTTTTGACACAATTAAGATACCTAATTATTGTTTGTTTAAAAAAGTTTGTTTTGGCCAAATCCTAGCCGGTTATATTCGGTAGCCTAGAGTTTTGCGCTTTTGAAATGAACAGACCTAAATTTTCTGACATCAAAATTGGACATTCTTCTAACCTTGCAATCAAATTTTGCATGTTAACCAATCTTTTACATAGAGTTTAATCCATCAAAAGGCAAGCGGTCAAGGCCCAACTGCTAAAAAGCTGTTGGCTAAAAAGCTAAAAAGCCCAACTGCTAAAAACCGGCAGATTTTCACTTTCAGTGAAAGGTGAAAGATCAGCATTGTCAAAAATGAGGCTGCTCTGTCTGAACATGAAGCACAACTGTTTATTGTACAGTTAAACGAACGGATTCCGATAGATTCCCTTGGTATAGAAGAGCGAGGAGAATATTGGACTTTAACTGAGCTTCAGAAACGCAATTAGTTTGATCATAAGAGAAATCTATTTAGAACATGATCATTAATCACCCTGACAGCTACACAACACACGTGACTTAAGTATTCAGCTTCCTTTTACCTGCTTAACCTACAAGCTTACAAAGGCGATACTATATTCTTCTTTTTCTTCTTCTTTCTGTTTTGGCGTTTGGCTTTGGTGACCTCTTTGTCACATAAAAACAGTCTTATGTGCTTTCTAACTTCGGCGCTAAGTACAATCACGATGAATGGACCCAGAATGAAATTGGACAAACAAGCACAAACATAGAAAAGATAAAACCAGAGGGAATGTGGCAGGCCGCCAATGATTATGATCAGAAGATGCATACCCGACATGGCAACCATACTTGTACTCATCAATGCTCCTTGGGTGGCCAACTGAACTTCTTTTTTGTAGTTGGATTGAGGTTCTGAAACAGCAAATCAACAAAAACCTTTCTGGCTTCCTTCAAAACAAATGAAACAGCAAAATGCACAGCGATCACCTTCCAAAATCCCAAAGAATTTGCGCTTTAGCAAGCTGATGACACAAATGGCATACAAAATTAAAAGTGCCATCCCTGCAGCACTGCTTATCACTACTTCGGCCACTGACCGAATTTTATACATAGCTCCACTGGGTTGATACAACGCAAGATCCTGCATTGTACTGTTGAATATCCACTGACCCTGAATAAAAGCGCTATTTAGTTAGTATTCAATATTTCTGCTTGGTTGGTTAATCTGTTATCAGACAGTTGGTTAATTTTGTCGGTCGGTCGGTCGGTCGGTCGGTCGGTCGGTCGGTCGGTCGGTCGGTCGGTCGGTCGGTCGGTCGGTCGGTCGGTCGGTCGGTCGGTCGGTCGGTCGGTCGGTCGGTCGGTCGGTCGGTCGGTCGGTCGGTCGGTCGGTCGGTCGGTCGGTCGGTCGGTCGGTCGGTCGGTCGGTCGGTCGGCCGGTCGGCCGGTCGGTCGGTCGGTCGGTCGGTCGGTCGGTCGGTCGGTCGGTCGGTCGGTCGGTCGGTCGGTCGGTCGGTCGGTCGGTCGGTCGGTCGGTCGGTCGGTCGGTCGGTCGGTCGGTCGGTCGGTCGGTCGGTCGGTCGGTCGGTCGGTCGGTCGGTCGGTCGGTCGGTCGGTCGGTCGGTCGGTCGGTCGGTCGGTCGGTCGGTCGGTCGGTCGGTCGGTCGGTCGGTCGGTTGCTGCAACATGTATAACTATCATTAACAAATACCTGGCATTGAGGAAAAGACAACCAGACAGCCATCATCATGGTGTATATCCACTGCACATAAATCGACCGAACAGTGTGCTTCGACCGCCACAACTAAAAGTCATGCGTAGAAGATCATAATCTAACAAAATACTTACGAATACTGTTGCATGCGTATACGAATTACGCATATCATTACGCAAAGTACGCATTGCATTTCAGAATGCGTATACGCATACGCATACGCATTTGAATTTCATTACGCAATATTATTACGCATTCTGCCAAAAGTTTGCATATTTTTGCGTAATGCGTATTGGGTCTCAAAAATAGCTGCCTTTTCGAATGTTTTGCAAAGAAATTAGTTCAAGTTGTTATCAAATGGTCATTCTTCAAGTTATTTGTGTGAGGTGAGCTTACCAGAAATTTTCTGACATAATTTGAAGCTTTAACTAAGTTGTGCGTGCTAATATTTAAAAAGAGATCAGTTTTAAGAGGAATGGAAACGTGCGACAAATCCTTGCTTGAATTTAGAGTTTCTACGGTTTTGGGAGACATCAGTTGTGTTCTATGCTCAGGGTATCTGTTTGTGCTTCCACTGTGTGCTGATTATTTTTAATGCTACTAGACTTCATCTGGAAATGAACACTCGACTAATTTTTTGTAGGAAAGCGCATATCTCTTGCCCATACATGTATCAGCTTCGGGCCGACCCGGGGGGAAGGGGGTAGGGGTGGGGGGTTCCTTAAGTGGGGGGGGTCGAGGGGTTTCGCCCTGAGGGGGTCCCAAATTTCAAAAAGCTCCAAAACGCCTCGAAATGCGTTTTAGTACGTTTTTTTCGGTAAGGAAGCTAAAAATCACTATTTTAAGCTGCCAAATAGCGTTTAAGAGCTAAAAACAAGCGAAAAATGACAAAAAGGGCTTGCAAAAACACCGATTTCTCTTCAATACAGTATCAGCAGTGGAAACGCCAAATTCGGTTTCAAAGGCTTTTCAAGCGAATTTCAGGCGAAAAATTAGTTATTTCTGAGCCAGTTTGTTACCGGAGAGTGCTGCATAGGGTACTCCTCCAAATAGTGTACCTGGGGTACACTAACAGGATCTCATTTTTGTTGCGGACAATGCTAAGTGCTGTTTAGTGTACCCGGGTACCCAATGCAGCACTCTCCGGTAGTACTGGGAATCACTACTAGTACTTGTATTTTTGGGTCGGGGTCCCTTAACCTGTCTCGGGGGCCAGGGTGGGGTGTGGGGGGCTTTGGCCTTGGTTTCGTTTAACCCCCAACCGCCGCCCCCCTAGTACATATGCTCTTGCCTGTTCAAAACATACATACTGTACATATACTATATAGTGCAATTCTTTTAGGGCAGAAATTTAGCATCAAGCCTCAAGCGTGTCTAAAAAAACCTGGATTAAAAAATTGGATACCTAAACAGCATACTGTAGAGCCAAAAAGCTGCTCAGTGAAATTTCCCATTGTTCCTAAGATTACGCATTACGCATACGCAATACGCAAAATACGCATTAGTTTTTGCAATGCGTATACGCAAACTCATACGCATTTGTAATTGGAATGCGTAAATGCATACGCACGCATACGCATACGCATTTGAAAAATCCGGTATTCTAAACAACACTACTTACGAATACTGCTTCTAGCGGATAGACGATTCCTATGAGTCGATTTATAGCGATCGCTACCAGAATCATGCTTCCTCCACCTAGATAGTAAAAAGCTGAAGATATATTTTGTAAAATATCATGATAAATCTTACCCAATGGACCCGAAAACGATATGACTGATATAAGCGCATGTGGACGGTTTACATACAAGACAATGGTCTCGGGCACCAAATAAATAGATACCAATGTAATTCCCAGTAAAAAGGCAGCAAGAAAATCACTGACACTTAGAGACAGCAACATTTGAAAGTAAGCAGAGTTGAAGGGAGCTGCTTGTCGGTTGCGCCTTATCACTTTGATCAGTAGAAGATGTAGAGGAGCTACAAACAGTAGCACCGACCCTCCGCACAGGGCAGCGAATCTACGGTCGGAGTCCAAATGGAAATAACCCATCAGCAAAATAACTGACAAATCATCGCCACTGTTCAATAAAGTGTTAGTGCTTCGGGCTCCTAAGAACGCCTACGCTGGAATATCTACAACAGCTGCGGAGATCTAATTGCCTATCAAGTATTTCTTAATAAAGGAAGACTTATGAGGGCTCCCGAATAGAAGCAATGGGACTAGTTTCGATCACACGCCTATCTATGCTAATGTACAATAGAAAATCGATAAATCGGACAGTCATGGTGGCCGACCATCAAAATTATACAGGGAGGTAAAAAAAACAACCCCGCAGATTTTAGCAAATTTGTATTTAATTCATATCAAATAACAAATTTGTATAAAATTAAATTTCAGAATTTGGGTACCAAGCAAATTAATAGCAAGTTATTTTCCTCTGAAGGCTGAACAAGCAATTTAAAAGTTATTTAATTGAAAAATAAATTTACTCGGAAACACTAATCCTCTCCTCACTTTGGCGCTACTGTAATGCATATCTCTCTCTGCATCTGAATTTTATATACAGGGTGTGCCAAAAAAAAACAACCCAGCAGATTTTTCGCTGTAGCAACCGCAAATCTCAACCGATTTGAATGAATCCTTTTTTAAATGAAAGATAAATATATTCTTGAAAGATTGATGCAACGTTTATTAATGTACTCTGCTTAGTTCCTGAGATATTCACTCTCAAAATTAAAACTGTGATTTTGGCAGTGAACAAGAGGGAATTTTTCTTTTTCCGCTGCACTTCGTAATAAAACGGATTCCTGCTACTGTTGAGGGCTATTGGAGGCTTTACTGGTGACACAGAAACTCGGTTCACTTCAACAGTAAAGTGTCATTAGCCCCCAGCAGTAGGAATCTGCTTTATTATGAAGTGCAACGGAATCGCTCTTGTTCTTTGCCAAAATCTGTTTCGACTTTGAGGGCAAATATCTCAAGAACTAAGCAGTGAATCTCAATAAAAATTGCACCAATCTTTGAAGAATTTATCAATCTTTCGTTCCAAAAAGGATTCATTCAAATCGGTTAAGATTCATGGTTGCAAAAGTAAAAAATCTGCTGGGTTGTGTTTATCACTCTTGTTCACTGCCAAAATCTCTGTTTTGAATTTGAGGGCAAATATCTCAGGAACTAAGCAGGCTGTCTTAATAAGCGATTCATCGGTCTTTCAAGAATTTATTTATCTTTTATTTAAAAAAAGATTCATTCAAATCGGTTGCGATTTGCGGTTGCTACAGCAAGAAATCTGCTGGGTTGTTTTTTTTTGGCACACCCTGTATATTGCAAATTTCCAAATTGGAGTATTATGACTAAGTTTGGTTTGGTGTTTATAGTCAAGCGACAGCCTCCCGAGATATGTTGACAGGTATGTAGTTAGTTAGTTCTGCTAATTTTACACTCAAGAATGCATTTAAATGCTTTCTCAAAGGCTATTTTCCCGAAATTTTCTCATGCAAAGCAAAGGTTGTCGGCACAAAGCTCCACCCAGGCCACCGAAAGCTGATGACAGCTTGTAGGTAATGGTAACCGACTGGAACTGCCGTTGCACCGAAGCCACTCCACAAAGCATGTCGCGTTGGAAAGAAGATCTACGATGTCAGAAACTGTCTGAGAAACCAACTATGCTGGGAGCCCTCTGGCATATGGGGGCATCGGCGGCCGTCGGCAGCTGTCAGAATCATGGCATACGAAAACTTGTAGGGATTGAAAAGCAGCCTCTACTTACTGTACGTAAGTTGGAATTCAGCAGTTGATGACCGTTTTGAGCTGTACGCAGAGATGTGCATGAGCACATTCTCTCCGTGGTGCATGCCCGGTACGTCCCGGGACGGGACTGGGCCTGAAAATGCTGTGCGGCCCGGCCTGAAAACAACTAGGAATGCATAGAATAGATCGCACCGGCACATCAGACTAGTTAAACACACGTATCGGACAAAGGAGAAAAATTACTAGTAGTACTTCGTATTTGTTTAAAGCTTCAAAGACGTACATTGTACAGTACATAGAACAAAATTCAAGACACTTTTGGTTGCTTTTCCGGGAGAGGAAACAACTCACGTTTGCGCTTGTCTTGTCTTCCCGTGCTACAACCAGTCTTTAATGTGAATAGATTGATGCGTGTATGTACATAGGTTTTAGCTATAGTACGTACTTCAGCGTCAAAACAGCCAGAAAAGGCGACTTTTGGTATGTACTAAAACACTGCCTGATTTTTGGTTCAAACCCTAATAGCCTTCCCGTTAAGCGGACGCCCTCTTCTGTACGTACATACATGCATACGCTGGGTCGGCCCCTCAGACACAGCTAACGAAGCACACGCACCTGTTGATCTGTTCATTTCTATTAGTGAGCGGAGGTCGCATAGCCGAAGTTGTCTGAGCATCTGCCGCCTGTTCCTGTTCTTCGTTGTAAAAATTTTTCGGTAAAACGCGCCATGCGGTGCGGATATTTAGGGTATAAATAGTCCCAAGTTGGTTCACTTAACCCTGTAGCAAGTAGAAGCTCAGTAGATCATGTGTTTGCGTCGTTTCTCTAAAAAACGGTGAACTTTCGTTTTAGTTTCACATTCAGGTGTGCATTGAAAAAAATTAACAGAAAATTAGGCAAATACCCTGATAATCGCAGTTTTAGGAAGAAGTCAACTGCAAATTCGCTATAATTTTACTGTTCTTTTAATACACAAACAGCATAGATACCATTCTGCTGCTGCAAAATTGAATTTAGATTTGGGGGGATTTTTTCAGGGGGATTTGGTATTTTTAGGGGGATTTTGGGGGAATTTTTTCGTGATTTAGGGAGATTGGACTCTCTGGACCTGGCAACACTGGGCAGCGGGATGGTTTAAAGTTGCCGCTGCATGCTGCGGCGCGGTTCAGAAAAAAGGCGGCAGTGATTGGTCCCGTGCCGAAAAAGTTCCAACAAAACAAAACAACATTCGTTTCAGAAATGTTTCATATCATTGTTTGTGTGTAAGGAACTGTTGAAGAATTAAAATGTGGCGACCATGGTTGTGCAGCTTTACTAACTGCAGAGAGAGAGCACCAAATCCTACTGTTTTTAAATTGAGCTAAAAAGTAAGCGATTTTTCCTTAGAAGAGTTTTTTGCGAACAATATAACTTATGGGAGCGTTGGAGCGCTTTTTGCCTCTTAACCTAAGTTGTTGAGGGCCTCCAGCTCTATTCTATACAATGGCATAACCTAATCTGCGCAACGAAAAAATTTCTGCTTTCCTGTAATAAGGATGAACGCGAATTTTTCAGCGAATTAGAATCTAGAGACCTTGGGATGGGATTTCAAAAATGTGTTTATATTGATTCTAGGCCCAACGGTTCCAGATATATAGCTACACGATACATGTAACAGATCATCCGCCGTAGGGGGAGGGGGTTGGAGGGTCTGGCGGATTGCCGTGGGTGAGCCCAAATTTTGGGAGGGGTGTAACCGCTTGCTTTGTGTTGTAGAATAGAGATTTTTCCTCTGGTAATAGGTTTTACTAAGTATATAAAGAACTCCTTTCCAGTATCTGGTCAGACAGTCTAACTGCGTCTATTGCCGGCACAGCGGCCTTAAATAAAGACATTCGTTCTACTTTACACTAAACCAGTTCTACCACATTTCTGCCACTTCACTCCTCAAGGCCGTCCGTGGCCATCTAATTATGTAAACTATTAAAACTCTCACATTCCTCCCCCTACAAGTTGAAGAAGAAGCGTCTAGCAAGCAGTTACAAGGGTAGCAACGAAGCGTTGTCAAGCTGTTTCTCAAACTCTCCTAGTTCATCATAAAACAATCATTCCTCTAGCATCTTAATTATATATGTCAATAGGTGTACTACATTCTCGTCAGTTTGACATTCTTTGTTCTTCTTTGTTGGTGGTTCCACTTCCTTTTTCCGTGTTCCTTCGGTTTCCATCATCTTTACTCCTTCGGCTTCCACCTGAGGGGGCTCTTGAACAGCAGCTGCTTCATGGATGGGGGCTTCTGGTTGACCCTCCGGATTCTCCTGTACTTGTTGAACTCCTTGTTGAACTCCTTGTTGTACTTGTTGAACTCCTTGTTGAACTCCTTGTTGTACTTCTTCCGGCACTTGTTGAACTCCTTCCAGATAAGGTTGGTATGTGGCGGCCAGCATCCGCTCACGCTCAACAACCGTCTCGTACCACAGTTGAGAGCTGGCCTCGGGTATGCGTGGATCCAATTCTGCGAGTGTAATCTTACTGATGTAAGGAATCGGTGGGGCACTCATCGCCTCTATCTCTTCGACGACCCATGGGGGATGTTTTCTGATGTCTTGACGATTTTGTAGCGTACCGAATAAGTGTTCGTATACGCAATTCACCTTCTGAATGAAGAAGGGCGGATACGCCCGAACTGTACTCCGGTAGTAGTGCTCAAATACCATTACCATCACGTCGCTAGGCATCGCATACTTCGTGCGACTGAAGATCCATTTGCCTGTCTCATAGGTGTGAACAATAAGCTCAAAGGGGAGGATTTGCGTTAGATGTTGTAGTAAAGTGATAGATTCGGAGAAGCCGCGTTGATCCGGTCGTTGATCGTAGCGCTTCGTCAATAATAGAGTACATAAAAAATATTCCTTGCCCTTCGGTACTACCTTCGGTCGCTCTTGAGGTTGCAGAAAGTAGTAGGGTGAGTCCATTGCATACGTTGGTTTGGAGAATGGGTACACCAATTTTCTTAAGGGATTCGCCTGCGCCATTGTCATTCGATTACTCCTGATCGTAATGTTTACACTTCTTCCAATGTGAGAACTCCTGATGGTAAGGGTAAGGGTATGGGTCACACTTCCTTTGAATCTTCTCGGCTTTTAAAAGGTCGTCCCGATAAGTTAACAACTCCTAGCAGTCAATGATATACTTCTGGTAGGTCTTCTCTATTTAAAGTGTTGTCAAGGTCGGCCAGTTATCAGATCGGGTTTTGGTTTGACCTCTGGGTGGCCAATCCTAATCGGCATTCCTGTTGGTGTTAAGTTTGTTTTACTTCTTGGTTCACGCAGGTATTTTAAGGGGGCGCCATAAACTTTCGGGGCTGATTTTATCTGTCAGGTTGATGTAAGGCCATCTTCTTTGCCGTTGGTTATGTAAACTTTCGCGCTCCTAAAGGCTTGGCCATCAAGATTAGAATTTCCACCACTTGTCCTTGACTTCTTGTTGATTACTGCAGTGTAGAAAACAACTCCTTCAAATTTCAAACACTTCTCTGCATCTTTACAAATCTTCAACTATTTCAGGTGGGGGTAGGTCTGCTTTCTGTTCCGACGGAAGTAGTGGCACTGGTGGATGAAACGGCTTAACATTACTTAGGTTCTCCCAATGCCCTTCGTTATCTCCTGTTTTATCGGTTCTTCTTATTCTGACTCTTGATGGGGCTACTTCTATTACTTCATAGGGTCCAAACCAGGTCATTGCTAACTTTGGTGTCTTTCCCTTGCCTGTATAGGGGCGCCAGATCTTTAGTAGGTCTCCTTCCTTAAATGGGTGAGCTGCTGTTGAGAAACGGTCATAATAATACTTCTGCTTTATTTGGGCCTTTGTTATATTTCTTCTAGCTACTTCCCAGGCGATTGTCAGTCGATGTGTAGTGTCCAGGCAAAAATCTTCGAGATCTACTTGATATAGGGTCTTCTTAGTGGAAAGGGCTAGGTCGGTAGGCATTCTTGGTAATCTCCCCATTAAAAGTTGAAAAGGGCTAAAGCCGGTGGTCGCGTTTGGAGATACTCGGTAGGAAAATAAAACTCCTGGTAGAAATTCTGGCCAATCCCGTTGGTGATTCGATACGTAGGCTGATACTGCTTTAACTATTATCCCAATCGCTCTCTCAGCGGCGCTATCAGTTGCTGGGTGAAATGGTGTGGTAAACGTCTTCTTCGTTCCTAATAGAGCTGTCAATTCGATCATTAATTTAGAATTAAACTGTCTTCCTCGATCCGACAATAGTGTCATTGGTGGTGAATATCTTGCGAAGATTTCGCTCACAAATAACTGCGCTACTTTCTCGGCGGTAGGCTCCCTTATTGCAAACGCCTCTGGCCATCCGGTGTATGAATCACTAAACACTACTAACCATTTCTGTCCTTCATATCCTTCAACAAATGGGCCAGCTAGGTCCACGTTGACCCTCTGGAATGGACTATCGGCTTTGAAAGGTATTAAGGGTGGTCGGAGTCTTTGCTTTGGTCTTTTCCTCGCCTGACAGGCTGGACACACTCTGCAGTGTTGTAGAATGTCTTGCGTCATGCACGGCCAATGGAATCTCGGCTTCATCTTGCCATACATCTTTTCATATCCAAAGTGGCCTCCTCCAAACAGGTCATCGTGGTAGGCTCTCATTAAAGCTCTCCTAAAAGCTCTTGGAACGGCAATTCTTGGTACTGGAAGTACTTCTTGGTCTCCTTGGTCAGTCTCCTCTTGGTCAGTTTCTTCCTCCTGCTTGTCCTTTTCGGTCATGGAGTTTTCTTCTATGTAATACAAGATACCATCAATTAGCTGATATGTCTGGCTCTTTTTTGTAATCCAGTCTTGAATCTTTGGGTCGTTGTACACAATTGTGCCATCTTCTAGGTACTGAATTAGTGCCAACAGATCGTTATCTTGCCTTTGACTTTCTGCTAAATGTATTTCTTCTGGTAGCTCCTCCTCTCCTGGTTGAAAAGTTTTAGGAGTAAGGAGTTCTCTTAGTCCTTTTAAGTCTGCATTCAAACCGGGCTTCTTTTTTGGCTGAGGTTGTTGTTTTGGAGGTTGATTATCGATTTCTGTGTTTTGGGGCTTTTTGGTTTGCGATCGGGTGGTCATGGCAGCGCAAACGTTTGTTTCTGAATTCGTTGGTTTTGACTCCTCTGGGTCGTTTATGTCTCCTTTCTCCGGTACATCAAGTCTGCTAAGGCAATCTGCATCTTGGTGGTCACGTCCTGGTCGTTGTATAATCTCCATACCATCCTGCTCACTAAGGACTACAGCCCATCTTCCTAACTTGTTATTGGGCTTCGCGGTTTGTTTAATATGTGCGATGGCGGAATTATCGGTGATAAGGTAGAATTTGTGGCCATATAGGTAAGGTCGAAAGTGTTTAATGCCAAAAATTGCTGCAGCTCCTTCCTTCTCGTGAACCGTCAAATGGGACTTCCTGGGTGGAAACTTCTTGCTTGCACATGCTACTATCTTGAAATTTCCCTGTTCATCCTTTTGTCTGAGAATGCATCCCATGGCTTTATCACTAGCATCCGTAGCCAGATAAAATGGCTTCCTCATGTCAGGGTAAGCTAGGACAGCTTTACTGGTAATGGCTGTCTTGAGGGCTTCAAAGGATCGCTGTGTAGTAGCATTCCACTCGAATTGAACAGAAGGTTTTACTAAATGGTAAAGGGATTGACTTAATGCAGCGAAATTAGGAATAAACTTGTGGTAGAAGTTCGCCAAGCCTAAGAAGGAATGGACTTCCGCTGCAGTTTGCGGTACGGGATAGTTATGTAGTATTTCAATCTTCTTTGGGTCCATCTTGACTCCGTCCTTAGTAATGAGGTAACCAAGATACTGAACTTCTTGTCGAGCAATTGCACACTTTTTCGTCCTCAGTTTCAAGTTATGTTGCTTCAAACGATCAAAAACAGTTTGTAGATCCTTTAAGTGGGCTTCAAACGAAGGGCTGAATACACAGATATCATCTAGGAATACCACAACTGAGTTGAACTCTAAACCCGTCAATATGGAAGTCATCATTCGACTGAAAGCGGCAGGGGCTCCTGATAAACCGAAGGGTAGTTTGGTGAAGCTAAATAGACCAAATGGTGAAGTGAAAGTTGCCTTTTCTTGTGACTCTTCATCCAGTTTCATTTGCCAATATCCAGATGCCAAATCCAGAACAGAGTAGAATTGGGCACCGTTTCTTCCTAGGGCATCGATCACATCATCAATCCGTGGTAAGGCTATTGCATCTTTATTTCTAGTGACGGCATTCAGTTTTCTAAAATCGACACATAATCTGAGGGATCCATCCTTCTTTACCACAACCAACAAAGGAAATGCCCAATTTCCTTTTGCTACTTTGATCACATTCTGTTGTAACATCTTTTCTATCTGCTCATATGTTCTGTCTCTGAGTGCGAGTGGTAATCGGTAAGGGGACTGCTTTATTGGCGGGGCATCTCCAGTGTCTATGTGGAAGGTTGCGGCATTAGTAGTTCCAAGGTCCATTTCGTCGGCAGCAAATACACACTCATATTGTTTAAACAGCTTCAATAGTTGAATCTTCTGGTCTTCTGTTAAACACGCTTCCGTCAGATCTAAATCCTCTAAAGGGTCTTTAGTGCCATGCTTTCTTGCACTGTGTCCTGGTAGGGAACTAATACTGTTCACGGCTCCTTTAGGTAGTTCTTCGTACTCAGCAGAGACTTCTGAGATAGTTACAATCTGGCCTACAGTAGAACCAGAGTATAACTTCATCGGTGCTTCAAAGGGGTTACAGACTTGTATTGGAATAAGACCTTCTTGAGGGGTTACTAAGGCTCTGGCAGCCAAAACTCCATAACGTTCGATGAATCTTGGGCTAGGTTCAAAAATGATATCTTCTGTAATGTCTGTACTGACGACTCCCATAACTATCATCCTGGTACGTGGTTTTATGATGTAGGTTTCTGCTAATGCAACCGAGGCTTCTGTATCTTCATAAGGTTGTGTCACTCCCACAGTTACTGTGCTGTTTCCGTTACAAATCTTGCGTTGGCCTTCTTTGGTGCAGTGATGATCTACATCAATTAGTTGATTCTCCAAATCGATGAGCATGGGACCATATCTTCTAATTAGGTCGCTTCCTAACACAAAAGGATAATCCAATCCACGGCATACATGGACAAGATGAGAAATCTTCTTATTTCCAAATTGGACTTCTAAGTAGTAACAACCAATAACGTCTAGGTTTTGGCCTGTCATGGAAACACATTCCAGGAAGGGTTCTACCTTGAACTTGGGGGCTAACTTAGCTGCATAGTGTTCATCAATCAGAGTCATGTTGGCTCCAGTATCAAACAGAGCTTGTAACCGGACTCCTTGTACTTTTACAGGTACAACTGCTTGCATCCTTAGATTCTTCTTGTCCTCAATAGCGTTAGCTTCTCCAGTAGAACTAGTCGGGGGCCAAATGGAATAGCTCTTACGAACAGAAGGATTCCGGTTCTGACCAACTTGGTAGTGGGCTATTTGGTCATCTAAGTTTAACGTGACAGTCTTTGTCCTGCTGGGGGTTCTCCTGAGAGTACGTAGAGGAACACTGTTTCCCTCTTCATCCTCAATTTCTACTACAGGTGTTGTAGTTCTGAGTAATCTTCTTCTTTCTGCTGGGTCAATACTGAATGTAGTGTACTCTCTCGGTCTTGGTGGTACCGGTGGAGCTTCTCCTGTTTCATATGATTCTCCTTTCCTTTCCATCCATAATTTTCTAGTCCAGGTCCAGGCTTGGGTGGTGCTTCTGGGAAGGTTGAAATTAAGAACTTGGCCTATGATGAGAGGGCAACAGCACTGTATAAGGACTACTAGGGTGACAAGTAAGCAACAGCAAAAGGTCCAAATTTGGTACCAATCGATGAGCCCTCCTTTTAGAAATGACCAATATCCAGAGGCTGTGATTCCAGCAGCTGTATCTTCCGCAACTGACCGAGGGTCTCCTTCTGCTCTCAGACCTAATTCGTGCAGGACTTCTTGTTGGTGAGACATCGTAGAAAACAAATCATTTAACGAGATTCCACTCTGTAGCTCTGTCCAGTTGTGCATCACTATGAGGCGAAAAATTGTCGGCTTCATGGGCCACTTCAAGGCATCTTCGAATTTATACAGTTGGAATGTAGGTATTTTATGGGCTTCTTTGAGAGTTCCTGTGTTTTGGTTGTAGAGGTACGTCTTTTCTCCAATACGAACAGGGGTCTCTCTTGCCAGAGAACATTCTAGTGGAGCACTAGGAGAAGAGTGCACAATGTTTGTTTGTACATCTAACCAACCAGTATGTTGTTGACCTTCTAGCATAAAAGAAAGGGGAACTTCCTTGTAGCAGGTGGAGTTCATAGGTAGAAAGTTGTAGGATTTCGGAGGTATAGGCTGACAGGGCCATATTTCAACTACTAATCCTGAGGAACGGGCGTACAGATGTGGGTTGTTCAGGACTGCTCTCATTGCTAGGGTTGGCTCTGCAATTATCAGACTTTTGAGGACTTCTATCACTGTTGACATTGAATGACATGCATTAAGAAGGGCATGCTTGTACATAAACTTCATATTTCTTGATAGGGAGAGGGATAACGCAGTTAGCTGGGCTGCATTCAGATCACCTGTTACGATTCCATCTGTCTTTGGGATTGGTAAGCTGACTGCTCTGCGTTGGTGATTAGGGTTCTTCAAAGGGTAAGTGGTCTTTACTGGTCTTCGGGGTCTGCTTTCCAGTGATGACTGTTTGTAGGGTTGTACAGCGCGAATTTTACGAGTTCTTGGTAGCGGAATTAGTGGTTGATTTGACTTCGGTAAGTGTTTGTCAAGCCAGCCATAGGCAATGACATTTGGAGGTTCAGTAGTGGTTGTAGTTGTGGGAGTGGTTGTAGTACTTGTAGTGGTGGTAGTTGTGGTTGAAATTGTGGTTGAGGTAGTTGTAGAGGTGGTGCTTGTAGAGGTAGAGGTTGTTGGAGTAGTGCTTTTGGTAGTGTGAGGGATTCTGGTAACTCTTTGATTCTTCTTATACTTCAGCTTCTTTCGCTTGTTGATAGGCTTTCTTTTCTGTGAAGATTTGTAAGTCTTTAGTGGTGTTTTTAAGGTAGATTGAGGTATTGTACTAGCACTACTTCTTTTTGCAGTGGTGATTTCCGGTAAAATACTGGTTGAGGAGGTCGGTTTAAGAGTTGTTTCTCGTTGGCGTAAGGTTAAAACTGGGGCTTCTTGCTGTTGCAAGTCCATTTGATACTCAGCTGCTGACACAAACTTAAATGCCAGTCCTTGTTCTGACATTTGTAGCTGTTTTCCACAATCTTGAAGGGTTTGCTTGATTTCCCATGTTAAAGCAAGGGTTGCATCTTCTGACAAGAAATTACGGCCAATTAGTTCACCTTTTATTGATTTGAAGGGCAAAAATTCGCATTTTTCCTTAGGGTCTTTTCTCCATCTTAAGTATGTTCCATCTCTCAAGGCACACTCTCCTTTTTCAAATTCACAGTGGGTGACTGAGCCTGCTGAAGATTCCCAAGATCTGATGCCATGCCGTTTCCAAACTACTGCGTCATATTTGAAGCAATTGGTTGCTGACCAACTTGCCCAGTGACAACAAGAGAAGAATCCGCCTGTGTACTTGTAATGCACATCATTGTGGGTTTGCCAAAGATCTCCTGTGGTCGTCATTTTGCCTTCTTTGCATTCATGCCATCTCTCCATTCGTAGGCATTCTTGTCCTGTGACTGGAACATTGTGGCTTTCTTCTTTCTTGATGTGGTTCACATTCATGAAGTAGTTGAAGGTCCAAACAGTGGTTTGAGTTTTCCTGCACACTGTAGCATCCGTTTTGTACTGCACATGGTTCCTCTTGAACAGTTTGACCATTACCTTTTTCGGCTGTTCATTTGGGTCATCTGGAACTCTAACGTTGCATTCTAATGGGTTTGGAACTTGCCACAGGGTTGAACCTTCATGGGTTTGGCATACCATAAGTTGTGGAGCTTTGAAATTAGCAAGGGCTCCTGGGAAACATGTTGCTAAGACGAGATACAGGACTATAGAAGATAGACAGCATAGTTTGGTAAGTGGATTTGATCGAGCTGTCCTTTGAGGTGAAGTGTGTCGTCTTGAAGGTGGACTGCTGGTTACTGGTTCAGGATTTCGTGGTCTTCTTGGATCTCTTGGGCATAGTTGACCAGTGTATTGTCCGGTGGATCCAAAACCGTGAATACCTCGATTGGTGACTTGGGGGTCTACTGGAAACACTTCTTCCACTGGTGGGGTTGCTATTTTCTCCAAAATAAGCTGGGCGACTCTGGTTCCGGCTTGTGCGAAAAACACGTTGTGACCTCTGTTTTCCAGAACAATTGCTAGATTTCCTCGGTAACTGCTGTCAATAGTACCTGCTTCGACATGCACATTGTACTGTGTTACTATACTGGAACGTGAGGCTAATCTTCCATTATAGCCAGATGGTATCTGAATTTGGAGGTCTGTGTAACACACTGCTACTTGAGAAGGAGAGACAGTATAGTTGTGGGCTACTGCAAGGTCATATCCACTGGCTCCTGAGTCCATATGCTGAGGCAAATATGCATGTTGTGATAAACGAGCTATCATGAGTGTTCTTGGTGGTTCTGGGGTCTTCGGATGTAGCAAGGCATTTCGATATTCAGCTTGAAGTTTACCATCTAATATTTGGCTTCTTGGACGTTGCGACTTTGGAGGACTGACTTTTCTTATCTTTACAATGTTCCAATGGCATTTTCTATGTATTCTTGGCTGGCAGTCGGTCATTTCAACTTTTACTTCTGGTTCCCATTTTCTTTCAGCTTTGAACCAGACGCGTTCATCTTTTCTTAGAATTCCAAAAGCTTGGGTCGTCTTTCTCGGTAAATACAGCAGGTCTTCTGCAGGGCTAACTTGGACTCCTTGATTGATTGCTTTAAAGACATCTTGAGGGCCTTCCAGTTGAATAATAAATCCATCTTTTGCTTCACCAGTGATTTTGCCCATGGCTTCTATTGTTGGAATGGCCAGCAGCATCTCCCCTATGAGCAAAAGAATGTTTGTAGGGTTTCTTTGTATCAGGTCTTCTAGATGTTGAATGACTTGTTTGTCTCCCCATTCTGCTGTGTTTTCAAAGAAGTAGAACAGATTGGGGGCTTCATTTGAAGGGGATGTGGTTGTTTTCTGTTTGTGAAGTGATTGGTTTGTCTGATGCCGCAAATTTCGTAACCAGCTGAGTAGGGAAAAGATTTCTGATGGTAGCTTGCCAATGTGCTCCATTTTGTCAAAGACTTGAAAGTGTTGATTTACTTCCGCTAGCTTGGTGTCTTTTAGAAAGTTGGCTGGGTCGGTGGTACTTATCTGGTCCAGAATGGTTATTGGTGTTGCATCTGGAAGTTGTGTTCGTTCAGAGGTTAGGTCAGATGTTTCTTCCTTAGTTTGGTGCGAAGATGTTGCAGTTGTTTCTGAGAGCTCTTCACTTGAAGGTTGGCTGGGTTGACAAGATTGAGTAACTTTTTGGAGAACTTCTGGCCCTTCGGTGTCTCCCGACCGGTAAACTTTATTACAGGGAACGCATCCTGTACTTGGACTGCACCGTACTCTTTTCTCAATTTTTGTATTACAGGGAACGCATCCTGTACTTGGAATGCACCGTACACTTTGGCCAATCTTTGGTTCATCTGATAATTCATCATCATCTGTTTTACCGGGAATCCTTAACCCAGTACTTGGCGCAAACCGAATTCCATCTTCACTTTGTTCCGTTTTACAGGGAATCCTTAACCCCGTACTTGATGCAGACCGAATTCTTTTTTCGTTACTTAATTTTGTCTCTGTCTGTTCAACCTCTGCCATTGTTGTCTGTTCCCCAGAATGTTCTAACTCATCGCACAGTTGTTCAAATTCTTCTTTGTCCGACCATAAGCTGTTGACAGACTCCATTGAACCACTGCATGCTTGTGGATCAGGAGTGACAGCTGTTTCTGGTAAGCGGGGTAGTTTATTTTTGGGTGATTGACTCTTGGACTTTGGCCTCGTTGACACAGGTATTAGCGGGTCAGTTTCAATTCCAAAACCATACTCATCCACTACAAAGTCATGGCTGATTGCTGAGCTTCGTTTTTCTTTAATTTCCAGACTTTGTCTTCGAGCTTTTGTGGCTTTTTCCAGTTCTTTCTTGAAAGCATCACTGTTTAGCACAGGGCTTTTAGAATGGGTGTTGGGTCCCAGAGATGAGGGTTTCTTTGTCCGGGGTAGAGTGGATGAACTGACTTGGTGGCTTTCAGGTTTAGGTTTGCGTGTTGTGCCTTCCTGGTGGCTTTGATTAGCTGAGTGCTTTGTCCTCTTGGGAGTGGCATGTAAACCACATACATATCCTGATTGGTTGTCATCGCCGATCATGAGTTTTTTTAGTTCAGCAATTTCTTTAACCATTTCCGCTTCTTGGGGATCGGGTGTTCGTTGCTTCTCTTGAGGCCAGCTTGAAGCTTCCTCCCTTTGGAAACTTGATGGCGTGGGAAATTCTTCTGGGTAAGGGGGTGATTGGTAGAAGTTTTCTTGCATTTCTTGCCAAGTCGTTTCTTCGAAAGGGTAAGGTTCCATGTAATCACTTTGCTGATATGTCGTTTCTCTGGGTTGACTAGCTACAGCGTAGCCACGTCCTCTTCCTCTACTTCTGTTGTAAGTGTAATTGCCACGTGTTCCTCTGCCAGCAGTGTAAGGTGGTCTTGGGGCAGTGTAATTAGACATTGAAGAAGATGTTGGTGTCTGATTAAATCTGACGGGGCCTCTGGGCCAAGGAGCGGTTGGCCTTGGTTGATTAAATCGTAATCGGCAAGCCCATTTTGTGTGACCTCGTCTTTTGCAAAGGTGACAAATGGGCTGTCCATCTTCGGCCCACGCAAAACGGTCTGCGCCTGTTGATGTCGAAAAAGTGGCACGCGGGATCGGTGCCCTGGAGACACGATTTTGCGGATGAACTGCTGGGGCAGCAGGTCGTAAAAATGCGCCACCGCGCTGTGTTGATTGATGATTGTACTTCTGAAGTGACTCGAAGGTGCGGCCTAGAAGGTCGACCAGTTTCTCCGTGACAGGGGCTGCTGACGTAGCTGATGGCGGGCTTCTAGCACTACTTGTTTCTTCTCCTCAGGTAGGGGTAGACTTCGCAAATCCGGCATACACTCCTGCATTAAAGGGGAGCTGTCCAGCTTCTAATAACTCCTGATTCTCGAAATATCTTGCATTTTCCAATGCCTCTCCTAGCGAATTGGGTCTGCTTAAGTTGACTTTGTCTCTTAAAGACTTCTTCAATCCTTGTAGGAACGGGTAGAGTAAAAATCGCTTGCAGTCTGCTTCGTCTGGATAAGCTCCTCTTCCTAATTCTATCAAGGCGGCGTAGAACTTCACTACCGACTC